>CAUYLG010030671.1:0-60476 GCA_963573385.1 Cacajao melanocephalus
GTGGCTTCTCCGCCGGGAATCTCCTAGTCTGTGGGCAACAAAAATTCGTCTGAAAGTGCGGCGTCCACTCGCTCTCTGCGCTTTCACTGGGAGCTACAATCCTGAGCTGTTGTTAATCGGCCATCTTGGCTCTCTCTCTCCATATGTCCATTTAAATGAATGAAGTAGAGGAGCCTTTCTTGGATGGATTGGCCACTGAGATAAAGGTAATGAGAGCGTTAATACAGTACCAGCTATGCAGCTTCACAGATGGGGAGGCCAGGAGATCAGTTAGGACTATTGAAACAATATTTATTAAAAACACACAGACACACACACACACACACACACACACACACACACAATAGTGGTCATCCTTGCTTCTTAGCAAGTTTTACTCATTTTTTTTTATTATTAAAGGAAAAAAATAAGCTAGGCCTATCTCATTTGTCCATTTGTATGAGAGAGAACTTGCTTTATTTTTAAAGTTACAATCAATAATCTTGAAAATAGAAACAATACTATAGTAACTGGTCAACACATTTTTTATAGAGGTAAAGAAATCCAATGAATGCATTTGAAATGTAGTTCAGGAACAGCAAGGAGTGATATTTACTTGTCCCTTTGCTTGAGAGACCTGGGCTTTCTCCCACCACCCAGGGTGCATTATGAGGCTGGAGTGTGAGGACCGTCTGTATTTAATTGACGGAGGAATAGTAACATATTGCCTGGTCTGCTATCGGTGACATTTGCCCTTCCACTAGGGAACAGCTCTTTAAAGGGTTTCAAGAAATAGCTACCAACAGCCTTAATTTAACAGCTGTGCTGAACTATTGGGGAACACCCAGATGTGGAGCTGTCTGTGGGAAATACAATCCATCCAGAGGTGGAGATAATCGTTCCCCTTGTGGGCCCAGCCTTCCTGCGCTTTCGAGAACTGTCTGTGTTTAAGGGTGTTATCAGCCTAATTACTCATACACAGGCCAGCAGATGTTTTCCCAAGTGAGAGTCACGTTATACTATATTACCTCCTTTGTCATATTATGAAAAATATTGAGGGGAAGAAGTGTTTCTAGCTATACATTTAAAACACCTCATGTAGCACTAAAGTTTGATAATGAGATGAACTGAACTTTATTTCTGTATCGTGACTTTTTCTCTTTGTTCTTCCTCACTTTAGCTGTCACCTTCACTATGGTGTCAGCCCTAAGGTTCCACTTACATAGACTTACATTATTTTGCCAGAGGACCTAAGAATGAGTTTAGCTATTAAAAATAACTCTACTTCTGAAGCCATATTTTACTCCCCTATAATAGTTCTAATACCAGGGTAAGTAAGCAGTGATTAAACAAAATATGGTGGCAATTATCTTTGTGGACTTTGCTGTTACACGTAAAATCTCAGAGAAGGGCTGAATTCTTTCATCAACTGAAATGATCCCCAGATTTGAAGAGAAGCCATTTATTTCCTGGTATACTTTAGACTTCACCTTCAGAACTGCCATTTTTTAATTAATTGTCCAATTCAGAATTCAAAGATAGTACTGTTCTGCTTAGGTGTTCAAAGCAAACTTAAGGAGTAACTTAGCAAAATATGCATTGAATTTTGTGCCTAAAGTCACAAATGTTTTAAAGTGTTTTTCATATATATATATATATAATTGCATGTTAGGTTCTGGGGTACATGTGAAGAACATGTAGGATTGTTGCATAGGTACATACATGGCACTGTGGTTTGCTGTCCTTCTCCCCATTACCTATATCTGGCATTTCCATGTTATCCTTCCCCAACTCCCCACCTGCCACTGTCCCTCCCCTAGTTCCCCTCCCCTAGTTCCCCCTACATCAGTGTGTGATGCTCCCCTCACTAAAACTCTCATTTCAGAAAGAAGCAACTTTTTAGAGATACTTCCTCATTTGCTGGCCTGGATCAGAATCACTCATACCTGCCTAACAGCCTCTAGACCATAATCCATATTTACTCCAATCCGTATTTACTTTCTACAAATAAGTTGTTAGGCGTAGAGGAGTGGGAGAAATAGAAGAGCAAGATAAATGTAACCATGAAGTCAGGGGCAAGTGTAGAGATTCAGGGCGCCTGGAGAACTACATTCCAGTCCTACCTCTGCCACTAACTTCCAGGCAGTTCAGCTGTCCTTGGTTTCTCCATTTGTAAAACAAGGGGCTTGGACCAGATGAGCAATCAAGTCCTACTGGCTCTGACATTCTACGTTTCTGTGGGAGAAGAGCAATCCTGTAAAAGCAGAGAGGGAGTACAACTTGAGCATTTCCTCAAACATAAAAATTCATCCCCATGAAACAGGGAAAGCAAGTGACTGCAACCCCAGAGCAGTGACAGAGGCCTGGGGAAGTGGCCATTTTAGGAGACAGAGGGACTCTGGGAAATTATCGCTAACTTCAGAAAAGCTATGGAATTCTGGGGAAGAGATCCCGTTGAAAGAGGCAGCACAGGCAGCCTGTGAGCAAGACAGGGCCAAGGAGGCAGAAGGTCAGTGCAAGGGAAATAACGCCCCCCATCCTACACACACATATGCACACACACGCACACACACACACATACAAACACATAGAGATATGCAGAGCAAGATTTTGGACAGGCTCTATTTTATGTAGCCCAGGCTTACAAATCAAATCTATTGTTCTCCTAGAGCAGATTTATTTTTCTTCCTTCAGTAATTAGAAAAGCAGTTTGCTAGTCTATACTGTTTCTTTCTTTACTTCCAATGTTCACACTCCTTACAGCCTGAAAGTAGTAAACAGCACTTATGACCGGCAAGGACTCACACTCTGAGTTCCTAATTAGCACAGACAAACCACTGTTGGGCTAGAGGGGAAATATTTAATAATGAACTACCCAATAAAGTCCCATATTCACACCAACCTGTTCTCGACTATGGAATGGCTCACTGGTGAATCATTTTCACCTGCTCTTATCAAACCATACACAATTATCTGTCCCAATCTCTCTTCCTCCACCCTTGCTAAAGGTTATCCATGTTTTCTTGAAGAATTCCTTTCCTTCCTCCACCTGTGTCTATCCAGGAACATCTATTAAATTGTTATTTCTGAAACAGCAACGATAGTTACCAGTTTTTTTGTCAGGAGCTTTACGTATGAGTGGTCATGCATGTTTGTCCTCATAAAAGTCTTAAACAGTCAAATACTTACTTTAATTGGGTCTGCGCAGTGGTCAGCAGTCCTAGCTGCCTCTTTCATCCCTTCCTGAATTCCCTTTTTTTCCTCCCTGTGTTTTCTCTATCCTCCCATCCCTCAACTTTAATCTTCTGTTTCTTGAACAGGCACTTCACAAACACAGGTATCCAGTTGGTCAATTTACAAACAAAAATGGATCAATAATTAGGAAAATTAATGAGTAAATTACTATTATTGGGAAGTTATTATTAATTACGCTGTTATTCACAAGGGAACTACAAACTAAAACCACAATGATATAGCTGTATTATCCATTAGTATGGCTAAAATAAAAAGAATTGCTAGTAACAAGTGTTACCACACTAGCAAGTTAATGGTGAAAAATGGAACCCTCATATATCACTGTTAGATGGGGTCCTCATACACTGCTAGAGAAGGTGTAAAGTGGTTAAAAAATTACTGTGAAAAACTGTTTGGTAGTCTTCACTAATGTATATGAAAAATATTCATGGGATATACCCATAACCCATGACCTAGAAATTTCTACCCCTGAATATATTACAGGTGAATATTTTCACCAAAATACGTATACAAGAGTGTTCAGTGCAGCTTTATTTATAACAGCACCCAAATGGAAGTTTAGTAAGTAGTCATCAATAGAGGAGATTTGTTAAGAGAGTTGATCTTAAGTATGCTCACCATACACACACACAAAAGATAACTATGTGAGGTGATATATATAACTATGTGAGGTTTTATGTATATATATATATATATATATATTATATATATATTAATAGCTTGGGCTTGGTTGGGGTCATTTCACAATATATATGTATACCAAAGCATCTCGTTGTACACCTTTAACATATATAATTTTAATTAGTCAATTATACTTCATTAAAGCTGAAATACTCAATGAGACACATGAAAAACTGATTGCATAACATTTTAGGGACTGTAGACTCAAGATTAAAAACTTCTGTCATCTTCTCCTGTACATCGTTCATGAGAATGCAAATTGGTAAAAAGCCAATGGAAAAAAATTTGGTATTATTTACTGAAATTACAAATGCACACATCCTGCCAAGCAGTACCTCCACTTTTAGGAAGTTATCCTACAAATATATTTTTATATGGAGGAAATATGTTTGTATAAAGGTATTAACTATAGTGTTTTTGTTATAGAAAGAGTAGACACAGCTAAATGGTCATCAATAAGGGATTGCTCAAATGAATTTTAGTATGCTTATAAAAATATTAGAAGATAGAATGTTTTGGTATATTCATTAATGAAGTAGTAGTCATCAGTGAGAAAGAATTAATATCAGCCACACACAACAACATGAATAAGTCTTGCAGACAAAATGTTAAAGGAAAGAAGCCTGAAACAAAAGAGTACATACTGTTAATTCATGTCTAAGGAAAGATAAAACTAATCGTTGGTGATAACGAGTTAGAATAGTGGTTTTATTTTTGGGAGGGTGGCTATTAACAGTGAAAGAACACAAGGGGAACTTCTGCAACGTTGGAACTATTCTCCATGTTGATTTGGGTTATGGACCCATGAGGGTGTACGTATGTAAAAATTCATCCATTTGCACAATTAATTGTGGGTTTTACTATTTACTGTGGTATAATACACCAATCATAGAAAAATGCAAAAAAATTGATATATCCCAGGCACTGAATGCAGCAGATTCTGGTCATTTTACTTGTATTATGTACACAGTTGTCTGAACAGCAGGGTTTTTAATGTACTAGGCATTCCCTTCCAGTGACTCTACTTCTTCTGATGTCATATGAGTCATGTTTGGAAGTCCATAAGACACCACAGAAAACATCTAGGAAGAGCTGCTCTGTACGTTAAGTCATGCTTACAGCTTGAGTACACAAATAGATACCTGAATCTTTCCAGATGATTTAACAGTAGGCTGGCTCATTTCACTTACATATGAAAGAACAATTACTAAAAGGAAGAACATCAGACAGTGAACCTCATTCAATCAAATTGAATATATACTGCTACGTAGATAGCATTATAGGAACTGAGGTGATTCAGAGATGAGCAGGACACGTACACTCCTGTTCTCAAGATGCTTTTACTTGTTGGTTGTGGGATGCAGGTATACATGAAGCTAAGTATCTCCAAGTAAGAGACGGTACGAGCTAAGAGAGAGGCATAAAATAGTGCAGGGTCATAAAGAAAACAGGGAAGGGTTACTGGATGTGTCGCATTTTCTGAACCTTGAAGCTTGGGAAGAGATTTCACAGACTAGGAAAATGAAAAGGAAGAAGGACACATTGTTATGAAAGAGAAACAAAACCAAGTTTCTTAAGACCACTCTCCAGCCTCTCTCAGTCTGAAAGTCCCCATCTCATGCAATGGCTCTTTTGTGCTGACAAGTATTCCAGTCTGAACTTAGTGACTGCCTTCCCATCAGAAGCAACTGACCTCACTGCTTCTCCTCTAGATGTTGATATATGAGAGTTTGTGGCACAGGCAGGGATGGGTGGTGTGTAATGTCACTTCAAGGCCTACAACAGATTAGCGAAAGGAGGCCTTTGAACGTGGACCTCCAGCACCTCTGCAGTACTTAGGAGCCCTAAGTCTTCTGACTTGGAGATAACTTACCAAAAGGCCAAGCATGGGATTAATTTATTACCAAACTGGTTTAAAAGTGAGATCAAAAACAGACTTTAGCATTTCTTTTTTTCTAATTTACCATGAGGTTGAAGTCCATCATTTGCAATAAGAAATCACTCGTATGGACAACCGGGGTGAGATTCTCACCCTGTCACATTTTATGGGCTCAAAATCATGAGAGTAAGAGTTTTTCACCTTATCTCATTTGACCAAAAAGATATTTGCTCTTCTATCAATCTCATAGGAAAGACTCTTAAATTTTCTATTTTCCTTTTTTTCAAAAGAGATTATGAAACTTCACATAAATAGACTCCCTTGAGTTATAGATTGGGTGATCACTTAATTTATGCCCCAAACAGTGGTACTTTTTATAAAGTATTAGGTGTTCAGTTTGGATGAGATGTCAGTACATAGTCATAAAGTGAGACTTGCCTGAGCAAACCAGGATGTATGGGTACTCTAATCATTACAGAGGGAAACATATTGAGGAAACAAGGTAAATTTTCAAACTGCCTTAAAATGAAAAGTAGCATCATATTTGGAAGGCATTACTGGGAATCATACTGTGAGGCATGGTAGTTCTGCAATTATTGAAGAGGAGGGAACAAATTTCATCTTCCACATTATATTTCATTGTGGAGTCAGAATCTAATTTTCTATCCTTGGCATATTTTAGTATCCTTTTGACAATGAAATATAGGTGAAGCTCTGAAATTTTGATTTCTGGTGCTTTCCCTTTGCTCTCTGAAAGAGAGTTCTTATCAATTAACATGCCTCCCATTGCCATGAGGTCTGGTGGGAAAAATCTATGTGAAAAATGCAGGGCATTACATAGATTTTTCTAATACCAAATCCATCATTTAGATTATTGGAATTGTGAATGTTTGACTAAGTTTAATGTTATCTACTGTCATATCATAACAATGTTTTCTATGGTTTATTTATGCTCTTCTTATTAAAAAAATGTACTTTTACTGTAGATGCCTTCACCAGCTCACAACACAAACTAGCTACTACCACTACCACCACCACCACTACTACTACACACACACACACACACACACACACACACACACACACGTTATTGGTGTGCAACTCTCTACTGTAGCAATTCAAGTCTGACTTCCTATTTACCAAACCTAGAGCTTTTTCATTTACACCAACCAAGTATGGCTTTCGCTGTCTCCTATCTGTTTCAGTTCTAGGGATATCATGATCAGCGACCCAACACTAATCTCTGTGGGTCAAACTGTTCTGATCACTGTTTTGGCTCTGTTGCTCTTTCTACTAACCATGCTCACCATCATCTTTATAGTATTCAGGGATTCTAGTTTGATGGCAGCACTTCCCACCACCCTCTGAGCTACAGAGAAAAGCACAATGAAACACTTTGGAAGATGCTGGGGCTTCGTTCATAAATGTAGTTCTCACAGACTTGGTAAAGGAAGTATAGTCTGGAACTTCTCAGGGGGCATAGTGAGAGGGCAAGTGAAGTTCTTACATCATAAATATACTTTAGCATTCCAATCTCCCTAAGATTTTGGGCACCTTATAAACTCAATGACCCAAAGTTATACTGTAAGAATCTAAATGAAGAAGAGCAAAGTAAACCAAGGTAAGTAAAAGTAAGGAAATAAATAATAATAAATATTTAAATGTAATAATAACAAAAATTAAAATAAATATTTAAATAGTGAATAAATGGGAACAAACAAATGTGAAATTAACAAAGTAATATTCAACTGTAAAAATGAACGCAAACTATCATTACAGATGCTCATTATCTTATGATACTGTTATATCCAGATAAACCTATTGCAAATCAACTTATGGCAGCTTATCTGGATATAAGTGTAATGAATATGTATTGCTTTAGCATCATCATAAACTTAAACTAGCATAAGTCGAACCATCTAAGTTGGAACTGGCTGTATATACTACTATGGAACAATCCTTAGGATATAGTTGTAGATAAAATAAATCGAGGTTACACAGGAATGGGAGCATCACACACTGGGCCAAGAGAGGGACAGAGGCGGGGTGGGGAGGTCGGGGAATGGTTAACATGGGGAGAAATGCCAGATGTAGGTGACGGGGGGATGGAGGCAGCAAACCACATTGCCATGTACATACCTATGCAACAATCCTGCATGATCTGCACGTGTACCCCAGAACCTAAAGTAAAATAAATAAAATAAAATAAGACAAAATTTTATTTATAAATAAATCCAGGTTAAAAAAGTGTGTGTATTTTATGCTACCATTTAAGGAAGTGTTCACAAAAATATACATGTACTTTATTAAATTTTTTAAAAATTTAAAACAACTTTTAAAAAAGCAAGCCATTAAACATGGGAAAGAACAGAATAAGGTAGAATCGACAGGAATAGAGGTAGGCTTTTTCCTGAGGGATTTTACTTCAGCATCTGTTAAACTGTTTACATAAATATTAAAACATAAGTTATAAGAAACATCTTTTTTAAAAACCTTAAGTTGGTTCCATAATCATTTATATGGATAGTTTCAGTTTTTTTAAATTATCTGGCTGTTTTATATGGTATATGCTAAAACAAATGAGTAATTATCTGAGTGTCACTGAGAACTGTGGCTTTTGACACGGGATAAAGGAGATACACATATAAGATCAATGAGGTCAAGTAAAAGCACTGTATTCCTGAATTTGAATTAGAAGTATCAATATGAATTTGTGATTATTCCAGCTTTATTAAAATATACATATTATTTCTTTATGACTTCCACTAATGATAGATTCACTTTCCAGGAACCAATCTTCTTATCAATAACAACTAGAAAAGTTGGACAAAATATTGAGAACATTCATTCAAAGAAAAGACATCAAAGAGTTTTTAAAGGTGCCAGGACTTAAGAAGAAAAAAATTCAGAGTGTAGGAAAGCCCACGAAGTGAGATATTCTACAGTATTGTGCCTTTTGAGGAATTTGGTGAGTTTTAAGGGATTTGGAAGTGAGAGAAAAGCAGAGCAAAAAGTGATAGTTCACTGGTTAGGAAGCTGAGATGCAGTTTTTTTTTAGCATTGTGATGCTGGGGAAACACAAATTGGAGATCAGGGTGGGATAAGGAGGAAGAGTGCTGTTATTAACTCTAGACTTCCAGTTAGGAATCCTTAAAAAGCTATATTTTAGAAATAGACTGGCACACAGAAAAGAGTACAACCAAACTTCAAACAAAATCAGTCAGTCCCACTCATGGAATAAGACAATCTGTTTTTATTTACCACCATTTTAAAAGCAAAAAGCTTCTCCAGGAAAAGATAACAACAACCAGAGCCTTGTTATTACTATGATTTTGTATATGTCTGGTATTCAACAAAAAAAATTAACAGGCATCAAAGAATATAAGATCAAATGACCAAAAGAAAACAAAACAAAGAGAAAACTGAAATAGACCAACAGATGACAGAGCTATCAGATAATTCAGACACAGACATTAAAGTAACTGTGATTTATAACTCAAGAAATGACAAAATAGTGAAATTCTCTAAAGAACCTGAATCTATTAAAGTGATAATTCTAGAATTAAAATATATATAATTGTAATAAATAATTGAAATTATGGATTGAATAGATGGGTTTAACAGGAGATTAGACACAGAAGACAGATTTGTAAAATCAGAAGGTAAATCAATATAAAATATCCATACTTAAGTACGAAGAAGAAAATAATTTGTATAGAGAAACTAAAAAGAGTATTTAAAAAAATGCCACAGTATCTATGTCTAAGCAATGTATAATTGGAGCCTTAGAATGAGAGAAAAAAAATGGTGCCGAAGCAATATTGGTAGAGATACTAGCTATAAATTTTCAATAAACTGAAAAATATCAATTCTCAGATTTAAGAAGCTCTGCAAACTCCGTGCTTTCTAACCACAAGAAAAGCATACCAAAATAGACTTTATAGTCAAATTGCTAAAAAGCAATGAAAAGAAAAAAAAAGTTAAAGCTGACAGAGTAAAAGAAAAAGACATTACTTTCAAAGGAGCAACAATAAAACTGATACTTGACTTTCGAAATAAATCATGGTAGCAAGAGAAATGTTTATAGTTCTGAAGGCAACTGTCAACCTAAAATTGTATAGCCAGTGAAAATATCCTTCAAACATAAATGTGAATAAAGATGATTTTCCAAAACAAAAAATTGAGAGCATTTATCATTTTGAAAAAACACACTTAAACTTTGTAAAAAATTTATTGTCTAAAATTATATATCAATAAATTTAATTAAAAAGAACAAGAAACTACTAAAGGGAATTCTTTTGGTAGAAGCAAAATTGTCCCAGAGGAAAACATGAGTATATAGGAAAAACTGAAGAACACTAAAAGGGATAAAGCTGTGGGTAAATCTAAATGAATACTGATTATACAAAATAATAATTTTAATATCTTATATGCATATGTGGTAACCACTATGAGATGATTAGGAAAACATAGAATAACATTTCAAAATAAAATACTATTGTATATTCTAGTAAAGAGTTTGGGAATCTTTCATTATATTTATTCTTAGGTACCCTTTTTGTTGCTATTATAAATTATATATGTGTATTGTTGCTAGTATATGAACACATACTTGTTTTATGTAGTAATTTATGTCTACCCAAGTAGTTAAACTCTCTTGTTCATAATTACAAGTTTTGTGGATTTTATGGAGTTTCTATATCGGCAATTATCTGTGCATAATGAGAGTTATGTCTCTCTTATTTTTATTTGCTATTTATTTCTCTGGTTTTATCACGTTTGCTAGGATCTTGAAGACAATGGGGAATGGAAGCAGGGTCTCTGGACATGTGTCTTATTTCTGATATTCAAGGGAATTCTTAGGACAATATTTGTAGTTGGTTTTGGTTAGTGAAGTTAAGAGTTCCTTTATATTTCTAATTTACTAAAAATAATTTTATTCATGAATCTTACAAAATGTTTATGCATCTACTCAAATCATTTATTCTTATCTATTAACATAGTGAATTACAGTAATAACTTTTTCTTAAGTTAAACCTATCTTGAATTACTGAAACAAACTCAACTTGGTAATTACCTATTATATTTTTTATATATTACTAAATTCCATTTCCCAATATTTTGTTTATGATTCTTGCATCTATGTTTTATAAATGAAATTGTCCTATAAGCATTCTCTGTTGTAATGTCCTGGACTAGTTTTGATATTAAGACTATATCATTTTCACAAAATAAGATGAGGAGTTAATTTTCACTCCATTTTCTAATTTCTGGCAGAATCTGCATATGGCTGAAATAATTGGTTTATTAAAAATTTTTAAAGCTTATTTGTAATATATTTTGGCCCTAGAGTTTCTTTAATGGGAATTTTAATATTAATTTTTAAAATTTCTTCTTCTGTACCTGAGACTGGATAATTTACAAAGAAAAGAGGTATAATTGACTCACAGTTCCACATGGCCAGCGCAGTCTCAGGAAACTTACAATTATGGCAGAAGGCAACAGTGAGGCAAGTCACATCTAACCTGGCAGCAGGAGAGACAGATGAGGTTGGGGGAACTGCCGATCATTTTTAAACCATCATATCTCATGAGAACTCAATTACTGTCATGAGAACAGCATGGGGGAAACTGCACCTATGATCCAGTCACCTCCCACTAGGCCCCATGGGGGAGATACAAGATGAGATTTGGGTGGGGACACAGAGCCAAACCATATCAGTAAGTTATGTATATGGGTATGGCATTTTAAAAATTAGGGAAGTAAGGCTCAGAGAGGTGATGTGATTTACCTAAGGTTGCTATGAAACAGAACAATCAGGCTTCAACTTCTATAAATATATTAGACTGAATATTTTGAAAAGCCTTTGCTCTGCAAATGTATAAACACGGAAGACATGAACCCCAACACATTTGCTTATGCATGATGGTGCTCACTACAAAGCAAGAGAAATTTCTGTAAGAG
Organism: Cacajao melanocephalus; assembly: GCA_963573385.1. Taxonomy (NCBI): domain Eukaryota; kingdom Metazoa; phylum Chordata; class Mammalia; order Primates; family Pitheciidae; genus Cacajao; species Cacajao melanocephalus. The sequence continues at coordinate 11,759 of CAUYLG010030671.1, forward strand.
AGTTCAAACTAGAGTGTTAAGAACAGAGTCATAGGGATCACCCTCATGGGAGGTGCCATTGACCAAATCCTAGAAGTTGGGGTCAACAGTAGTATATCAAATGAAAGACTTAGGCTTGTGCAAAGTGGGAGCTAAACTTACAATTCCATATAAAGCTAATACACTTGAATGTGCTGCAGATTCATAATGATGGCTAGACAAAAATCTGCCCGAACAAAGTGAGCCAAAAAGAAATCTTGTTTTCATAAGAAAATAAATTTTCTAAGAAAAAACTTCAATAAAAAATTATAGAATAAAATAAACAGCTTCACATCAACACATTTAAAATATGTATGATTTGAAAAAATATAAAATCTTCTAGAAAAATATACTTAACAATACTTGAGCCTTACTTTTCTAATTTTTAAAATGCCATACCCATATCCATAACTTACTGATATGGTTCAGTTCTGTGTCCCCACCCAAGTCTCATCTTGAATTGTAATCCCTCTGTGTCAAGGGAGGAGCCTGGTGGGAGGTGATTGGATCATGGGTACGGTTTCCCCCATGTTGTTCTCGTGACAGTAAGTCAGTTCTCATGAAATAGGATGGTTTAAATGTGTTTGGCAGTTCCCCACAACCCCATCTCTCTTTCTCTTCTGCTGCTGAGTAACTGACTTGCCTCCCTGTTGCCTTCAACCATGACTGTAAGTTTCCTGAAGCCTCTCTGGCCTCATGGAACTGTAAGTCAGTTAAACCTCTTTTCTTTGTAAATTACCCAGTCTCAGATAGTTTTTTATAGCAGTGTGAAAATGGACTAATACACTTACCTCTTGAACCGGACGGAAGGATCAAATAAGTGTCATATGGTGAACAGTGAATAAAGGCTAGTCCTATAGGGTTACCTATAATTAAAAACTGTATATAGTTTTCCCACATGGTTATATACAATCTTGTTCATGATGCCTTACTTCTAAGTTCTTAGGCTCTGCTTTCATATTTGCTCAGACTTTAGGTGAGAAATCTGGTCTCTGCAGGAAGTTATGTTTCTTTTTAGTACACCCTGCAAATGCAGGCATTCTGTTTCTCTGGCCTGAAAGTCTCTGTCCATGCATCTTGTCTGATGAGTTCTCTCAAACATAGCCAGCATTCTTTCACATAGCATTGCGACTGAAAAGAGCATTTTAAAATTGTTCAGTCTAAAGGAGTTTCTGCTTGAGTCTATGCTAAAGATGCACTGTCCACCATGGGGCAGGATCATGACAATTCTTAATCTTTAACATGTCTGTGAGATACACAGGGAAGTACTATTACTCCTATGTTACAGATGTAAAGGTTGAGGTGCAGAAAAGTTAAACTGTGTACCTTGGGCTGTTAGATTTGAAGAACTTCACCTTATTCTGACCCTACCTTGTGGTTTAGATAGTATCTCCAGTCAAGTCAGGGCATTCCCTTTTCTCCATCAGTTTCCAGCTGTATTCCCTATACTTTGGCCCTACAACTATTGTGGATTTGTAAAAAATTGGATTAATGTTAAGGAGAGGGATTTGGACAGTAGATGAGGTGTATGCAAATCTCTAAGTGCACAAATCATGATTGATGGAAGCTCTAATATACGAATTAGCTGTATGTATTTTTGTGATTCAATTTAGGTTGGTCGCGCTAACCTTACAGGGTCTAAGTAATGAGGCATTAACTTCACTGCTATTTCTTCAAACCACCACAAAACATAAGTACATGTCAAAAAAAAGAATCAGATAATGATAGCTGTTTTATGGGTGGTATTTTTAATGTGATTATTGCCATCGCCAACCCAAGCAAAATGAATCTGATCATTTCAGCAAAATCTCTGGCGAGCAATAGTGTCCATTCAGAGGCAAAGCTCACATCTTAGAATGTCCGTCTGTCCATGGCTGTTTTAAAAGGGGCCTAAGGCTATGTAAGTTTTTTTTCCCAGATTGAGGAGGGCTTTTCTGAGTTAAGATTTCTGATTTGGCCATTCAGGGTTATTGAGAAATACTGAGTATATGACTGCTGAGAAATGCTGAGTGTATAATAAATTACACTGCTAAGAACAATGATGGCAAGGAAAACCTAGCCAGCTCCCCGACGCCCACATGGAAAACTACTTGGGGCATTCTAAAGTAGCAAAACAGTATATGTATATCATCCTCCGGTTAAAACAATTCTTTAAGCAAGGGATATGTGACCTTACCCCCGTGGCTCCCTCGTGGAGAATACTTTCCAGTTTGTCTTTGATCAGTGGTAAGCAGGCCCCAGCTGTCTGCCTAGTTTACCTTGGTTCTATGAGGAAACACAGGACACCTGCTGTTAATAATAATCATCTGTTCAGAGAGAATAAATACGTGGGTCAGAGTCTGCTCGAGGTCCTCAGTCTGACATGCTGTCAGTCCCATAAAGCTCTCAGTTCAGAAGGCTGTTGGCTCCTGGCTAGTCGTACTTTGCTGTTCTATCTGGGTGTCTGCTTCTTAATGTCTTCAGGGCTGCCTGGGTGGGAGTCTCTACGGCTGAGCTGGTCTCGGTATAGGGTTAACTGATAAATGAAAAATGAAGCTAGAAACCTGCTTTGAGGAGCCAAAGTTTTCCTGTAACTTTTTCTCTAAGACAGTTGTCAGCTCTGCCCATTCTGAGTCAATTTAAACTTATTTTCTTATCTGTCTTGTTTGGCCTCTTTTCTAGGTGCTCTCTCTGTCTAGCTGTATATAAACTTGTGTCCTGATTTCACATTATCTTCCTAGTTCTTGCCTTGAACCCTCATAGAATCTTGGTCCCAAGAAGAACTCGTTGAAATCGCCCACTAACAGGGGCGATTGCAGACAACAGGCTGCAAAGGCAGGACCCCAGCGCGTCAGCTTTGCTTTAGACAGGTGCACATAAGCTCCAACCTCCATCTGTTAGGGTAAGAGGAGCAGAGGAGAAGGGCCCTTTTCTTCTCCCTGGCTTAGTATTGAACCAGTACTTTATTCTTTCTCTCATACACGCCTGCTGCTCTAAGAACTGCCCTTATCTCTCTGGTACACATGACTGATATTTCTACATGGTGGTTCTTGGGCTTTTTAACCACAAAGAACATTATTACTCTCCATAGGTGTAATGTTTTGAGATTTTGGTCTACCAAGCTTTATTAATCCTTTTTTGGATTTCCTCATTCATCAAATAAATACACAAATGCCAATCAGATTTTATCAACAGAACTGCACTTACCATACTGACTTGACGTCATCATTTCAGCCAAAAGCAGAAAAACTGTTTTTGTAGCCTTATCAATCTTTTCCATCAAGCTTTTTTTTAAGCATCAGAATCTTCCCTCCTAAGTTGCAACTACTATTGTTTCTGCTGTCAGAGGGAGTTGATGTGAGCAGAAAAGAAGCTTCAAGCTAGAGAGAAACTCAAGGGGAAATAAAACAGTTGCTAGGGAAAGATCTCTTGGAATATTTGGAAGCTCTTGAGCATCTAAAATAATTTCTACAAAGCTATAAAGTTAGACCTTCAATTTGCCTGTGAGCTAACATAAACGTATCATCTAAGAAAAATCAAAGAGGACAAATTTCGTCAAGACCACTGGACGTTGCAAATGTTGCTAATCGCATCTCTGAAATGGTCATGGTTAATAGTGAGATGACAGCCAGGTGAACAAGACAGTGATTCAAGAGGGGGATGGTAGTGAATAGAGATTCCGTTTTAAATGGCGGGGCAGGGAGAGTAATGCATCAAGTAATTCTGATACACAAGTAGGGTTGAATATCGCTGCATATAATTGGTCTTTAGGCCAGTGGGTCTCACATTAATGGGCATCACCTGGAGGGCTTGCTAAAGTACAAATTATTGGGCCCTTTTTTCCAGGATTTCTGACTCAGCAGGAGTGGGATAGGAGCTAACTTTGCCTTTCTAACAGGTTTCCTGGTAGTGTTACTGCTGCTGGTCTAGGGGCTTCATGTTGAGACCTAAGGTAGCTATTAACATGTCCATCTCTCACTGGATTGCAAGCTCCATGAAAGAAAACGGGTCTTCTTCAATTAGTAGCACAGTGCCTGGCACATGCTGAATACTTAAAAGACGTTGCTGTATTATACTGTATTCAATTTCTGGTACAAATCAGTGTAATGTGAGTTTGGGGATCACAAACGGAAGTTCCAGAGCTCAGTTCTTCCTATGATGGTCTCCACCTGAACTCTGTAGACATGCAAGGCTATTAGAAGACCAGATCTTGAGTTGTTACCATCCCCACCAAGGTTTTCAGATTGAATCCCATTGCTAAAGAGACTCAGCCTGAAAACCAAAGAGCTCATCTGTTTTCATCAACTGCACTGTCCTCTCCGTTTTAAAGCTACCAGAGATACATCTATCAGCACTATTTCCTTTGCTAATCACTTACTGCAGACAAATTATATCTTACATTTTTATTAATTCGTTGGAAAATGAGGTTTTACAAAAGTTTTGGACAGATGGGTGGAAAAAACTTTGTCCTCATTTTTAAAAAGTTACACAGCCTAACAGACACCATAAACATTCCTGCTTTCCTCTTCACTAGGCTCAGTAAACATGTTTTTAGGAGTTAATCAGAACCTTCTCCATTTAGCAAAGCATTCTGACCATGCAGCCTCTGTGTCCAACCCATGAAGCATCAAGTCAGGGAACACATGGATAAGCAAGAGCCAGCCCTGGTCTCCCAGAGCTCACAGGTCACCTAAGCTTGGTAGGAGCTGAAAGTGGTTTTCAATCACCTGTGCTGTTCAGAGCAGCGTGAGGGGAGGACAGGAGAAAGGTGGGGCAACAGGTGCAGACAGGAGAGGTCCAACCATAGAAAGGAGACAGTTTTACTCCTTACTGGGTAAATGCTTCTAAGGATGGTTTTAATAAAGAAAAATGAAAAGGAGGCTTCTTAGGATCCAAATGAGCAAGTCTCATTTAAGAAATACAAAGAACCAATATATTACCTTCATAAAATTTAGCTATTGTTTTGAGATGCTGAAAAGGAGACTCTGGGATCCTGGTTATTTTTGTTGGGTGGTTGGTGCCTGTATCCCCCAACCCCAAACACCACACAAACCACCCCACTTCCCTCCACATATGTGCAAACACCCATCGAGTTCCCCCCTGGAATTTTTTCAAGTGGATCCTTTGTTTGCTGTGCATCCAGCATCAGTGCCACTTACTTCCATGCAGATATTAAGGAAAAGGAAGTAATTACAGTCTACAAAAAGCACATTTATAGGCGCTTTACATGTACATTCAAACCCTACCACCAGCAAGTCTTGCCTTTCGCTGCCTCTGGATAGCTAAGCTAGTTTAAAGCCTGTGTGTGTGTGTGTTCAATTGTAACTTCAAAATACACTGACATGTTGAGAATCCTTTCTTAGCTTTTCCTTCTGTTAAAGCAAACAATTACTGGGATACTCTGATCTTTAAATGTGGCATATTACTTTTGAAAAATATTTATCAAACCTCCCAAATAAAACTCTTTGGTTTTCATGGCTTGCAAAGAACATATTCTACTGTAAAACAAGTTTGTTTTTTTTTCTTAAAAGAAAAAAAATCTCATTGATTTTTAGATGGGCTTGTGGTTAGGGTACACACTTTGTTCAGGAATACCTCTGGAGCTCTCTTGAGATGAGCCATTGTGCTTGTCTTACTAATAGAGCTACTATGGTGAGATAATTTCAATCTAAACAGGATACTTTTACTTTATTATCAAGCATGTTTTAGATTGTATTTTTCTGAATCATTCTTAAACGAAAGGAAGATGTGCATTTCTGCTCTTGATTTCCAAGCTGAATATTTTATTTTGCACACATTTTTCTTGTCAGAAGTTATATTCTATGAAAAGCACCTGTTTTTCGTTCCTTTGTGTCTGTAAATTTCCTACTTTTCTGCGCACATGTAGTATCTTTGTAGATGCCTGATGTGGGGTTGACTTTCATCTTAAAAAGCATTTTATTTAAAAATAGTTATTTACCCTCTGAACAAAAACATGGAGGAGTGATTCGCGTAGCTTAAATGTTAATTCAACTTGAGACAAGATGTAAGGAGAGATAAAAATATGAGATGAACGAAGACATTATCACAAATTTTGTTTGGAGCAGTGCAACGTAGAAGGATAATTGTATCTTTGTCCAAGGGTTGTTGCAAGCATTAGATTAATTAATACAATTCTAAGAGATCTGGGCCCTGTGAGTGTTCAATCATTGTTAATTGGTGTTACTCTTTCCTGAAAAAATAAAAATTTAAAATAGCATTTACACCCACTATTTTGTGGGCAGAATCTGGTGAAGGATTATAAATACCTGATTTCAAGTTGATTTTAAATGTTCCACTCCCTTGCTTTTTAACCCTCCAACATTCTAGAGAGAAGTCAATATATTTTTCCTGCTCTGTTGCTGTCCACATGGGAAACAAAACAGACTCTCCCCCTCCCCACTGCCCACCCTATTAAGGAGATGCTGGCCTCTAAGGCAGACACAAAACAAATAATGATAATAAAAAATCCTTTCTTGAGGCCATCCTTTCACAAGTGTGAGTTTGTTGTTGACTGGTCAGTAGTTCATCAGTCGGAGGGTCCTAGGTTTGGGGCTACATAAGCAACCCTCTCTGGAGCAGTACGACTCTCTGTTAATTGGAATGAGAAGTTAATCTCTCTCAAACTGAACCCAGCTGAGTCTCTGAGAGCAATGATGTATTTAAAAGATCTCTGGCAGTCCAGGGCATGTGGCACTAACCGGATTTAGCTCATTAGCAAATCCGCAAGGCCCTGCTGACACTGCACCCGGAATAAAATACATGAGGCCAGCCCATACCCCGTGGGCACCTACAGCGTGACTACATAATAAAAAAGCATTTATTAATAATCTCATTGGTCACACAATACAAAGGAAGGCTACAAGAAGTCAAATGCTGTCATTTGTCGTGACTAGAAAGGCATAATTAAAATAAGTGCCATGTGATTAACCTCTGAAAAATTAATCTGGTATAAAAAAGGCACAAAAACAAGGAACATAGGCTCTTAAAGTGAATTTAATACAATAGGCAGCTGTTGTATGCAGTTGGATCAAATTCCATGTGCTTGTGAAACGTTAACATCACTGACAGCAAAGAGCAATTAGCGAAGTTAGGAGGCAGGTTGTCTATTATTAAAGATAACAGCAGGGCACGGAGAGTGGGAACAAGCGTAGGGTTTGGGTGTCATCCATCTTGGGTGTGAATTCAGGTTCCTTTGCCTACTGTCTATGTGCCCTTGGGCAATTTTCCTAACTTTTTAGTAATTAAGTTTCTGAAACTATAACATGGAGATATTACTACATCTCATGCATCTCACACTCATAATAATAAGACTCTATATGTTAAGCTTTCATCACAGAGTTAGGCATGTTGTAAGCACTCAAAAAATCTTAGGGATCCAAGTAACTTAAATCCTTAGTATGCGAAAATAACACTCTTGCTTTGTATCAAAAACATGTGACATGCACCCTCAGTCCTGTGGTTTATGATGCTTCAATGCTGGTCAATGGTGTTTTCCCTAGGGTCTTGCTGGCAGTGATCTTTTCTTGTGATTTAATGTCAATGGTGGCACATGGGTAATCCTGAAAGAATGTTTCAGGCTATGGCTGAGCAAGTTTTATGAAGGCTAGAGATGAACATTTATACATTCTCCACCTGGTCTAGCCCCAGAATGCTCAATTCAAATGCGTAAAGGCACCAGGTAACTGAACTGAGAGGGAGCTGGGGGCTTCAGAGAATGGGAGGGCACTTACCCCCCTATTCTCCCCCATTGGAGGCAGCTGTCATTGACAGGAAGCCATAGTTGAGGTTTTCCATATGGAAACGCAAGTCCAATATTGCCAGGTATTGTGATTTTTTTTTACAAAGGATGCCAGAAATACTGTTTTTCATGGGAAATGTCCTACTTCTAAGAACACTCTGCTGGCCACATTTAGCCCTTCCTTCACCCAAGATGGGGGATTAGGGTGAGGCAAGTGAGGTGCTCATCTCAGGTATAAAATTTAAGGGAATACCCAAAAATTTAGCAATCAAGATAAATAATATCTTAATGCAATACTTTAAAAATCAAAATTAAAGAAAAACTTCATTTTGAAAAGATACCAAAATCTTAAGATGAAGATGGAATCAGTATTAATATTTTCTTTTGTCTCAGGCTCCAATATGGCTCTGCCCAGCATGGCGTTGAGCCTCCAGTTTGCAACCTCTAATCTGGAACATACAGCAGCCACTATGCCACAATGAGCCAGCTTTGCACTGGATCGATTCAAGGAACAATCAGGATATGCCCTGAAATAAAATAGTTGGGTAAATTATCAATTATTGTTGAAGATACTAAACTCTTTGTAGAATACAATTTTATTAATATCAACTAAGAGAATTAGAATTAATCTATTTGTAAATAAAAATGGATGTTATTCTCCAATACACAGGTATCTAGAAAACCTAAGATTAGCAAAATGATTTGTGCTGGATGATGAGTTTTTATGAACAGAAAGGGAGAGGTTGATAAATTGGCAGTAGTGCAAGTGTTCTTGAGTTGGAAAACCTCTTGAAATCATGCAACATTTTGAATGTGTTCCATTTCTCAACTTTTATTAGATTTTTAAGGGTCCAGGACCCCCACAAGATGAGAAATTACTGCAATGCAGCATGCAAAGGAGAACATGGGCTTTGGAGCCAACCACACCTGGCTTTGAATCCTTGATGAAGGCCCTTAGACAAGTCAAATAATCTCTTCCTTAGTTTTCTTACCTATAAAATAGGACTACATCATAGCGTTGTCGTAGAGACCAAAGTTGATGATACGTTATGTTATCTCTCATTCTTGCTTTGGAACGGACACTTGGTATGTGGCAGTTATTATCGTGTAGCATATTCATTGCAAACCATCCTCTGCCAACATTTTAAACAATGCATGGTTATGTTTAAATAAGTTGAAATATGTCCTCTATGCTATTAACTTGATTAGTTCATCTTTTCTTCAAAAACAGTACAAAACTCAGCTTCTGTTTGGGTACAATTATCACAAATTCTGAATTCAATGGGGCCCAAATTAGAAAAATTCAAATCTATATAATAAGGTTTCCTTTTAAAATTTCTTTTTAAATTAAAAAGAAACAAAACATAGCATCAAAGCAATAAAAACTGCATAAATAAATGACTGCAGTCTTATTGCACATCTCAGAGGAGAACGACAACTGACCAGTCAACAGTAAAACTCGGTACGTGACCCAGGTGCTGTGAGATAGGGCCCAGCAGAATTAGTAGTAGAGTTCAACTGTAGCAGCCAGGTTTTCTGGTGCTAACTTTTGCAATAGTGTTCCTGATGTCTGTATATTGTGGATGTTTCTAAGGTGAGCAAAAGCATCGTAACTCAGTAGCTCTGGATTCAAATCTTATTCCCACCACAAATCTGCAGAGTGACTCAGGGCAAGTTCAATTAACTTGTCTGAGCCTTGGTTTCACCCACTGTAAATTATTTCCCAGAGGGCTTTCTACTGGAGCCCTGTCATGTGCATTTAAGAAAAATGTGAAACTTGCATAGCTTTGCTATCCTCTGCAATACATCTTTATTTTATGTTCCCTTTCCTCCCAACTATTCTTCTAAGAAGCAGCTAGAATTTCTCTTTTAATCAGGAAGCCATTTTTTATCATCAATGAAAGTGTAAAAACTCTATCAGTTAGAACTGTATATTTATGGCAGGTTCATCTGATTGGAACTTACCTCTATTTCATTAATACAGAGAAATGTCACCCTTTTAACTAATGAAATGCATCCATAATAGAGCTATATTTTCAAAGGTATATCATTAGAAATAGCCTTATGTAAAATGCCCTTCAGAGTGCATGCAAGTTCCTCACTGGCAGGCTCTCTCTTCTCTCTTGTATGCATCTTGACCTAAGTGAAAATTCCTATTTATGGAGAAGGCAATGTTTTAACATAGAGAAAAACAATTTATGCTACCTTTCCATCTGAGAAAAAAATTCTGTATTAGTTTCTCACTTTGGTCCATCCTAAGTGTCATAAAATATTTACTCAACACATTCCATGTGTGTTAGTCCGTTCTTGTATTGCTACAGAGAAATGTCTGAGATGAGGTAATTTATAAAGAAAAGATGATTAATTGGCTCATGGTTCTACAGACTGTACAGGAAGCATGGTGCCAGCATCTGCTTCTGGTAAGGCCTCAGGAAATGTACAGTCATGGCAGAAGGCAAACAGGAGCCAGCATGTCACCTGATGAGAGCAACAGCAAGAAAGGGAGGAGGCAGAAGCCCCAGACTGTTTTAAACAACCAGATATCATGTGAACTAACTGAGGAAGAGCTCACTCATCACCAAGGGGATAGTGCTAAAACGTTCATGAGGGATCTGCTCTCATGATCTGATCACCTTCTGCCAGGTACCACCTACAACATTGGGAATCACATTTCAACAGGATATTTAGAGGGGAAAAAACATACAAACCATGTCAATGCCACAAATGACGATCTTGATACACCTTGGAGAAGAACAAAGGATTTGTAAAAGCATCGGGAGCCAGTTACCTTTGAGACTGCCTGGCCTCCACCGGCAGTGTTCTTTGCTGCTCTTTCTTTACCGTGTTATCAAGCCTGTAATTGGGAGGCACTCAAGGAAAGGGTTTTTGAAATATCACACTGTCTGCTTAAGAAGGCCCATCCCTTCTTCCTCTTGGCTGTATCTTCAAGAAAACTTTGCAGAGGCGAAAAGTAGAGCGTTCAAAATAAACCACTGAACAGATCATGTCCCTGAGGCTGCTGACTTAGTTTTACACACAGAGTCAGCCAAGTTTAGCAAGGAAGTGCCAGACTGTGAGCACCGAGGCAGAAGACTCTCTGGGAGAAGTTGGTTTCTTCATCTTCCCTTCTCTCTTTTCTCTACCTCTCTCTGTTCCTTCTTTCCTCTCTTCAACCTCCCTCTCCCCTTCCTCCCTTGCTTCATTACCTTTTTTTCCCACCCATCTCTTACTAAAAAAACTTATTTAGGATTCAGTATTCCCAAGCATACCATTAGGTTGTGGAAATACCAAAGTGAAAGCCTGCAGGGAGCTTCCAGTTTAGTGAGAACAGGCCTTCATGTACTAAACAGCCACAGCGATGCGATTCTCTGTGACAGGCACCTTTCTGGCTCAAAGGTGGAGGGGAACACTTCTGCTTATGTGGGTCAGGGAAGGAGCTGACTTTGAAGTGGCTTTTGAAGGAGCACTTATGAGCTCCCAGGCTGATGTGGAGGGAGAGGGTATTAAAGACAGAGGAAGTAATAGGACCAAGGCATGGCAGCTTGGCAGCCTCGCAGCCTGAAGGTGGTGCTGTGCACTTAGGCCACTGTAAGTGGGTGGTATAGGGGGAACCTGAGCATGGAGACAAGAGGTTAAAGCTGGATAAGTAAGCCAGAGAGAATGCTGGGGCCACATCAGGGAAGATTAGACAGACAGGCTAGAGGCCTTACTACAAGTCATACTGTTCTTGGTGCTCAGGATACAGTCCATACTTTCATGAAGCTCATTATTATTTGGTGAAAAGACGGACAATAAGTAAACAAATACTCTAATCTGTCAGATCGTGACACATAGTATTAAGGAAACAAAACAAAGAAATAACATTGAATAAAACAGGGCACTGGGCACACTTGCCTTCAGATGGAACAGGCAGGGAAGACCTCTCTAAGGAAGTGATGTGTAAAAGAATATGTGCTTTTCAGATTTAGTGCTTTGAGGTGAAACCTAGATGTACATGCTTTTAAAAAGCATTCCGAGATTCTGATGAGTAGCTGGGTGAAGCAGCCTTACCTGGGGCAGTGGGGTCACTGGAACATTCAGCATGAAGCAGGGTGATCTGGCTGGGTGCATGTCCTGGAGTTAGTACATAAAGAGGCATGCAGGAAGCTGCATGGGATGCAACTTGGAGGCTCTAGACTGGAGGCAGGGAGGTTGTTAGGAGGCTACTAGGTAGTGGTGGAGTACTGGCATGTGAAATCTTATCTGTGAGTTTCTGCCTGAAGAGTTACAAAAGACTTGGGCTGAACTGGAATCAAAGGAGCTCACAAATTAGGAAGAAAATATGTGAAGATAAGGACAACAACCAGCTGTGGCCACAAACTCTAGGGCCAACCAGCTACCACCTTGGACAACTTTCACAGAATACACTTACCCAGGAGGTCAAATCCATTTTGACTTTGCATTAAGCTACAGTGGTCTAATTCGAGTTCCACAAACATTTTCTGTAAAAGGCCAAATAGCAAATATTTTGGATTTTGCAGATCACACAGTCTGTCACAACTACTCAACACCACCACTGTAACTCAAGAGCAACCACAGACAAGCAAGTGGGTAAGACTGTGCTTCAGGAAGACTTGACTTACCAAAATAGGCAGTTGGCTGGTTTGGTCTATGGACAGTAGTTTGTCAGCCCTCACTTTAATGTGTCAAGAGGTTCTGTAGATAGTTGCCCTAGGCGCTAATAAAAGGAAGCCAAGGAGTATCTTCCTAAGTACGAATACATATTACACAAAATTTTACTTATTTTTACTGAGCAGAAAGTTTAGACTGTTTCCAGCTCTGTAGGTCCTGGTTTTGTGCTTTGTTGGCAGGTAGAATTGTGGTAGGTTACTCATACAGAACATCAGCAGTACGAGAGTCCCCCCGTAAAAATCAGAATATCTGCCTTTAAAGCTCCTCCCCCTTCCTAAGTGGCTTTACCTCTCAGAGCCTCAGTTTCCTCTTTAATAAAGTGTTGAACTAAATGACTTTCAAGGCCCTGCCTGGCACTAATACTCCAATTCTCTGTGCTTTGTATATTTGCTAGAAGGGTAGTGATACTTGATGAATAGAGGCCCAGAGAGGGAAAGGGAAGAGGCAGAAGTCAACCAGGTGAGAAGTAATCTGGGTCTAGATGAGGAGTCTGGCAGTGTGGATGGAGACGACAGAACACAGATGATCTGTGCTCATCATATCATGCTAGGCACACTATTAAAATTAAATGAATTGGCAAGACGTCTATATGAATGGAATCGGATAGATGTGGCTGCCATGGGATAAGAAACAGCAGAAGATGATATTGTAATCTCAAGTCTGAAGGACAGAGGCCATTGCCATGTTCAGCTTGGATGAAGGGAGGACAGTAGATAAATGTAGACACCCAAGTGGTGGCTTGGAAGCTAACTGTAAAGTCGGGGATGAAAGAGTCTGGCTGGGGATCTTTTCAACGTGGCCACATTTACTACCTAAAGTTGGCCTCTGCCGCCTCCCCCCAATCCCATCTGATGTATGGCTTTCAGATAAATATTCTGCAACACATAGCTTTCACCTGGTGTTATACAGCCCAGGAAACCGTGCCGCTTATCACTTAACTCCTCACACCAGCATTCTAGGTCAGTGATTATTTGGCCCACTTGAACTTTTAAGTCCTGCACTTGCCTTACATCTCTGCAAAGAAGGCTCTTGACATTGCTGAGTGCACATCACTTTGCAATCTAAGGCTAGAGATGTCTTCTTGGACACAGGCAGAACTTCCATCATGCTGCAAGGCCAGCACTTCACCCCTTTCCCCACGGTTCTCCATCTCGTCCCTTCGTCTTAACCTTGGAGGTATCGGAAACTCCCTTGGTCCTTCTTAACAGTCCTCAGATAGTCAGGATTTACCAAATCAAAGTTAGGTCACATGACCTGCCTTCAGCTAACGGAGGTGTCAGGATGGCAAATGCTACTATTTGTGAGACGTGGTGTGTGAAGGGAGAAGCAGGCTGGGTATGTGAAATGCAGACCTGATAGCCACAGGTTGGAACCAGCCTGTGCATTGCCCTGTCTAGGCTTTCAGCCTGAAGCTCTGCCCTTGTTCTCCTAAGACTGCTAAGTCAGGCTTTCCTAGACAGTCAGGCAGGCTTTTCTAGACAGGCAACCACAGACCCTCAGCGAGGCACCATACCAAACTCATCCCTTGTCCCAGATCATGAGAAACATTAACCCCCATGAGCTGAGAAGAAAATGTCATAAAATGTGCTTTGAAAACATTAAGTGTGGTAAAATGTATACTAGTAAAAACCTCTTTGAGTACCTATTTAGTTCTTGGCAATGCAAAGAGAATGTGAAATAGTCCAAGCAGTATAATAAAAATTTGGTTAAATGTTCTCATTACTTGACACACAAATACTTTAATTGAAAATTCAACAGCATTAAACGTTAACAACAATAAAAAACACGTATCAGTTTGCATGTTTAGAATTTTCCACAGCATTTGCAGTGTTTGGGGTTTTTGTTTGGTTTTTGTTTTTGCATTGATGTATGCTGAGGTTTTATTGTGAGGTTTTTATTGCATTGATGCATGCTGAGTTTTTTTATTTTTATTGTGCATAACATAACATTTGCTGTTGTAATCATTTCTAAGTGTAGTTCAGTGTGCATTAAACAGATACTTATATCTCTTTTATGTTTTGTGCATTATCCTGCCTATGTTATCCTTGGTAATTTTTATTTTGAATAGGTATTTGAAGATATTCAGATTTTCAGATATTTGGATGTCATAAAGATACCCCTTATTAATTAAACTCCTAAACGTGCACCAGGTACTGTGGGAACTGTTTGATATGTCTCATATCATTTATTCCTTACAGCATTCTGGTAAGGGAAACACCATTTATCCCATTTTATAGATGAGGAAACGGAAGGTCAGAGAGGTTTCATTTTGCTGGTTCGAAGTCACGCAACTACCAAGAGGAGATACCTCTAGGAAGTGTGTATACTGCAGAATCTGCATGTTAAAACAACCGTATCCACTGACCCACTGGGTCTGTATGCCATAGGCCATTCGCTTTGCTGAAGACACAGTCAGTGCATATCCTAAATCTAGGCTTCTGCCTCTCGATTTGGCTGCCATAAAAGAGCCCGAACAAACAGATCGGAGCCTGACTGCATTTTACAATTTGTATTCTATCTCACCAAAGACGCTGAGTAACTGTCACAACTCAATATACCCAGTGACGAAGTAGAACCATCCTTACTTATTCCAAAAATGGAAACATGCATATTCTATTTGTATACAAAGAGAGGTATAAACATTCGTTCATTATTGTGTCATTGTAGCTAGAACCCAGGCCATGTAATCATACTGACCAAATGAAAAGACTGGCTCACAGTCCTCTAGCTACTAGTTAACCTCTTGGGCCTCAATTTTCTTATCTGTACAATGCGGGTAAGGGTAGTATATACCTCTTCCAATGACTGTGATGATTAACTTAAGTGCTTGGTACACTGCTAAATTCTAAATAGTGACTATTCAGCAAACATTTATTGAATTTGTCCTATATGCCAGGTATAGAGCTGACGGCATAGATGATTAAAGTACAGTCTTAGTCCTTTGTACTTTCAAAAGGGTAGATATAGAGGAACAACAAATTCTATTAAGGAGGCTGTTATAATGGTGTCTACGAAGTGTCATGGAAGAACAAAGGAGAGGAGAAAGGACTAGGTGGGGACCAGGCAGAAAGCCTTAAAAGGAGGTGGTACCCTGCTCTTGGCTAATGGTTACTGCATTTCTATGCTAGGAAAAACAAATTGGGCTGAACATTGTGTCCATAAAGCTGTTTTTAATATAAAAATATTTAACGTGTACATCTCTTAAAAATGTCTTTTATTTTCCTTAACTAAATTGTAAACAAACAGAACTTTCCTCCAGAAAAAGAGTAAACAAAGCTTTTTGAAGACCAGAAAGTGAGGTTAAGCAGAATCCCCCTCCACCCTTGGTGGCGTTCCTGGGCTGCAGGGAACTCAGATTCTCTTTGGGTCCTGGAGAGCGGTGGGGTATGAACTTCATCTGACATTCTGAGCTAGTTTCCGAAGTCAATATTCCCATTGAATGGAAGCCATTGATCAACCAAGTGAAGCTGCTAAAAATGGATTCCAGCCTGGGAAAAATGCCCTGGGGAAGCTGTAGATGTCCTGGCCTGGCAGGGCTGGGTCCTTTGTGACTCAACCCCGTGAGAGCTGAGGGCTGTTCCACCAGTCAAAACCTCAGCCACAATAACCTGGCTCTTGGGTCGCAGTTACCCAGTACCTACTGGAGGGAGAGGAGAGAATGGAAGGAAGAGGTAGCCCACCCCCCATGCACTGTGGACTGGGCTGAGATCAGGTTGTCTGCTAGGCTCAGCGGCCACACACACCCTAGCTAATTCCAGCCTCTCCAGAAGCGTGACCATAATGAGGGTCTGCTGGTGGTCTTGCAGCGTCTCTGCCCTCCTTTCTTGCTTAGTGGCTCATCACACTTTGATGGAGATGAACAATGAGGGGAGGGGCTAGGAGGCCAGTGGGTTAGACAAAGAAGGAAACTGTGCCTTGGCCAGATCCACGCCAATTATGTCTGAATAAACGAATCCACAGTATGAGCTAAAAAGCCTTCCTTCCCTCACCCCACCCCACTCCGTTTTATTTATTTTTATCTTGGTCTGGAAAGTTGGACATATTCCCTGTACCGTCCTGGTACCCAGATGGCCTGTTTGAGTAAGCAGTGGGGAAGAAGGTCAATAATACATCAGCATGCAGAGTCTCCGCTAAGGTCAGTCCTGCATAAAATATGCCGTGACAACCTGAGGGCAAGTTTAAAATGGTGCTCCACAATGGGAGTGGGGTGGGAGGTGGGGGGGATGTACAGATGCTGCCTCTGAGCAATTGCTGCAGAACTGACTTCCGCCCCCCAACTTCACCCCCCAAAAAGTATAATTGACTGGGTTTGTATAGTTGGGATTTAGGAAAAGTTTTCTTCAAAATAGAAGAGCTCAGGATGCAAGGGAAGAGGTTTTTAAGAGTCTGTCCTTACATAGAAATGCCTGTTGTGTTAGGTACCTTCTCAAAAATAATCAAATCCTATTGGCCCAAACGGGAACACAATGGCTAACTACTGGAGTATCTCATATTCCAATCAATTGAATTTCTTTTTGTCTCCAGATGTGTTTGAATAGGATTGGAGTGCTGAACTATGCAGTATCTATGAATTTTTAGCAGTTTGATGATTCATATTCGTAAGAGGCCTTTCTCAATTGTATTTGGTTTATGCCCATTTAACTAGTAAGGATAAACACAGATGAATGTGCATAGTGTCACTGGAAATTTTATAAAGGCTCTGCTTTTCTCATCCTTTTTAATATTGAGGGAACATTCAACAGAACCCTTTTAATATGAAAATAGAAGAAAAGTCCATTTCAATTTGGGAATTTGTGAATGGTGACACAAATATTCTTGAAGATTGATCCAGTTTGAAGCATGTTGTGCATGGGTTTACTGTTCAACTTGCAAGTAATTTGTAAAGCCAGAGTCAGTCTTGACTATGAAACATTGTATCACTGTGATTGGAATCAATAGTTCTTGCACTGTCATTTGTCACATATTTACAAGCTTGAAAAATAGTTCATTTTGTCCTCATCCCATAACTCAAAAGATTGAATCAGAGCCCTGGAGGGATCTGCCAACAGGACACATTCATTACTGATCACCCGCCTTACTGAGGCTATAATCACAGCCACACCAAAAATAGAATATAAATAAAAATTAAAGTACTAGTCATTTGGTACACCCTTAAATATTTTCAGTTTCAAATATTTAAAAGTCTGCTGGGAGACTTCAATCACCTTCATGACCTACCTCAGTGACCACAAAGAGAAAATGCACTGAAGCTGATTTTCCCATCTTACTATTAAAACATTCAAAGGTATCCTTTTTTTAAATGAAGCAAAATAAAAATCAAGAGTTAATGATCCAAAAACTTCATAAAGTATACTTTGTCCAGTCACCTCACATATAGTGCATAAATGACCTTCTATTCCCATGAAAGATTTGTAGAGCACATTTAAAGTAAATGCTTTCAATTTGAAGATTTACGACTGATAGAACTTGTGTCTGTGAAATCACTAATACCAATTCTGATATTTCACATGAAAAGCTCCATAAAACGAAAAGACTGCCCGTAAAGTTGTACTACACCTACTGTCAGAGACAATCAGTAACGGAATTGCAAAGCGAACATTGAAAAGGATGTGAGATGTGCATTTTGGGTTACAGTAACGTGTTTTAAGTCTGTTCGATTCCAGTGTTGCATTGATGAAGTATTAATGGTTAACATGTTAGAGGCCAATCCGGTGTCTTTATATAAATCCCCAGATATTAACACAGATGACCACATTGTTCATCGAATTTAGTTGCTAAAATAACCCCAAATCCTAGCTTGGTAGCTAGACTTTTTTTCAAGGATTTTCCTAACTGAATTCAACCTATGAGAGATCATTCATTTATCAAGTCTCAACCTGAGCCAAACTAAAAACTCCAAACTGTTCTCCAAATATTCAGTTGAGTGGCTCTGTATAGACTATGGCCTGAAATTCCTTTTGCCAGAACAAGGCTGAAACTAATGTCACGAAACAGTCATTGCCTCTCAAAAAACATCTTTAATTTGTATTTTTACATTTAGGTTCTTTGACTTTACCATTTATTATATGAAGTGACCCCATTTCCTCTTTCAACATCCTCACTGAGAATGGCTGAAATGTAATTAGAAGTCAGGCTGAGGTGGAGGATCTAATCTCTCTTTGTGCTTCGAAAAAGAGGTGGGAAGGCAAACCTCATGAAGACAGAGACCTGAAATCGAACATACGAGCATTCAGCAGAGTTCTTGATATCTGCTCACTGGCACATCCCTTTTTAGAAAGAGCAGGTGGTCAACTAGGAGATCTGCATCCCTCCCCCTGTAGCGCTTTAGACTAGGGGTCCCTCTGACCTAGAGGTGCCTATACATAAACTAGTCAGTGACCTAGGATTGCGTGTCCTGGCTTGAAAGATGAGCTGGATAAATGAGATTTTCTTTCATAAATAGAATGAAAAGTTGCCAGTTATGGGGGTGGGAGGTTGCTAGAGGTAAAAGCTTTTGTAGGAATCTGGCTGGGACAACAATTACTGGCCGCAGGCAAGATGAGGCACCTTACCATGAGAAAAAGAAGAAAGTGTAGCAACGAGGCAGGAGATGTTATAAGAGGAAGAGAGAGAAGCTGGTCTTGGGAGCAGCCCCAGCTCGGAGCCTTCCAAAAACATGGTTGTACAGCTTTACTGAGTCCCATGAAACCTCTCTGAAAATGCATAAATCTCCTCCTTTGTTTGGAAGTGGTTTGAGTGAACTTTCGCTTTTTGAAACCTCAAAAAACAGAGTGAGATGTATTTAATGTTATGTACAAGTCAGAGCTAACCTCTCAAGTTTAAGGGACACTGTGCCATTCATTCTATGCATTACTGACATGGTTCTTTGGGGTTCAGTGTGTGCTGAAGGTTAGTTATGGTGCATATCTTTACAACTCTTATACCCTAATAGAGAAAACAGGATACTGAAGCACAGACAATAGAAAAATACCTGCAAAATGAATCGGTAGATGTGTTGAAATAGGCTAAGAATTATACCAATAAAAACTAACCGGAAGCCTCAAAGATCATAATGATAGAAATACCTTATATTTTGGGGACAAGAGTGTGGGAAGATAGCTAAAAGGAACGTGCATTTTGGGTGGATTTTAGGAAGAGAAAACTTTATCCTTTTGGGCAAAAAGTATAAGGTAGTCAGTAAAATGAGTTTGAATTTTGACTCTGCCATGTACTGGCTGTGTGAACTTGAACAAGTTACTTGATGTCTCTGAATCTTAATTGTATTTGTAAAATTGTAATAATTATAACTTACAGAGTAGTAAGGATTAAATAAGATACTTTGTACAACAAGGGCATGAAATAAATGCTTTTGTCCTTTATTGAGACTTAAGGAAGGGGCTTAGTGTCTTTGTAATTGATGCTTATTTTCCTGTCAATCTATCAAAAAGCTGACCATATCTGCTACTTGATAGTGTTTTTATAATATGAGGAATCTCAGTTTAGTAAGAATCCTCTTTGGCTAATTTCTGAGAGCTGATCTGGTGACATATGTTAATATATCCATTTTCCTGATGAGGAGCAGTTTTTTGAAATAAAACTTAAAATCCAAATACCAGTGGTATGTTTGAAAATGAGACTGTAGAGGATTTGAGGTAAATGCCAGCCTTTGATAAGTTTATTGGAAGGACCTGTGATTGTTGCAATATCAACTGAGAGATTATTTAATCTCGTGACTGAGATCTGATAAAATATTTGTTGCTTTGGTTTTAGCAGTGAGTTCAAATGTCCAAGCGACAAACTTCCTATGAGGATATCCATACATGGTTTTTGTTACGCAATTTCAAAACTGCATTTGTGCTTATCTACTTAAAAAAGGCAGTAGGTCGTGATAATTAATAACACTTTAAGCTTATTATATCTAATTCTGATATTAATCTATGTATGTGCTAATTCCTCATCTGCCACTTTTAGCAATTGAATCCCTTAAGTCCTTGCCCACTTCATTTGTAAAGACAGGTGGAAGATAATTGCTGAATATGTATTTCTTTGTCCTCTGTATCCTAAATTTCATTGTCATGCTTCAAGATCCCAATTGCCCTTGACATTCGTCTCTGTGCACAAGAAAACATTTTTATTAATAGTTGAAATAATATATATGAGGGGAGACTGATTATTTACTGTGCCTGCTGCCTTTATAATTTGCTGCATTCTCTTTCTATAATCTGACTAACTTTTCTTGGGTCAAGAAGTCACGGGACATTAACAAGAACAAATTCAAAGAATACAAACTAAAGAAGGAAATAAAGGAAGGGCACTCAGCAAGAACGTATTTATTATTGTCAGATGGGTTCTGATTTTTGGGAGTTATGTGGAGAAACTTAAGAATACTTCCCCAAAGTATGAAGACAATGTGACATCGTGAGGCATGAACATATGATAAATGGGGCCAGCTATGCCTGGAGATAAGCCATCCTACCCAATAATTGGAAAAAACTGGATGATAAAGAATTGAAGTTAGCCCAGGGAACTATGTGTATTTCAAGAAGGAGAAACCAGAATGTAATTGAATAAAGAAAGGTAGAAAGAGATGAGCTGAATGTTACTGGGCCTGGAGAAAAGAATGTGTGGCTTGAAGGAAGGTAGGTCACCTGTCTGTACTTAGGAGAACCCAGGAATGACGGTCTTGAGGAATGCTTTCAGCAAAGCACCCTGGCTAAAGACTGCTCTGAGTAGATTCTTCTTCAATTCATTCACCAAAAGAGATCCAGCCTTTCTCTGGACCATATAGTGTGCTAGGCCCAGGGTGAGTATGGGAAAGGATGGATGAGCTCTCTGACCAGTCGCTTTCCTGGGTTTGTGTAAGCAAAGCCTTTTTTCCTGGGCATCTGATATTATCTAACATACCATTTGGTTTATTTTTACTTTGTTGATTCTCTTTTTCCCTCCAACATAATTCAAGTGTCATGAAGATGGGGATTGTTACCCAGTGCTGTAAATTGACCGTTGTATGTCACGTGTCTAGAACAGTATCTGATATGTGGTAGGTACTCAGTAAATTTGGTGAATAAATGAGTTGGAAGTAAACAAGGAACCCAACCTGTACGTAAATAAAGCTCCAAAGAAGAGAAAGAAAAAAATCCATGGAACCTCTCTCTCTCTGCCCACACAAGCCTCTTATGACTATACTCATATTGGTGGATATTTTTTCACTCACAAAAATTTGCAAGTCTGTTATCCAATGCCTTCTATTTCACAAATAGCTTTTTTCTTTTTTTACTTAACAATACATTGCATAACTATTCCATAACATAGCTTTATATTATGGTTGCACGGATACTTTTGTTTGGCATATACCATAAATTATTTAAGCAATCCTTATTGATAAACAATTGTTTGCATTGTTTGGTCCTATAGACAGTGTTATGTTGAGACCTTGTATACCAGTGTCTTAACATATGTATCTGATTTTATCTTGGGAGTTAATTTTTAAAGATAAACTAGGTTGGACAGTATGTACATTTAAATTTTGATAAATATTTTCAAATCGTCTTCAGGAGCAAACAATTTGTACTAACACCAGAGAAATAATAATATCCACTTTCTCCTACACCTACCAACTCGTATTATCATCATTCTTTTTATATTTGCCAATATGATAAGGAAAGCATTTGTATTTCCTCCTTGTCCTGATATGTATTTCTTTGATTTCTATTAAGGTTAGACATCATTGTGGGCACACATTAGCGATTTGCATTTTGTGTGTGTATAGGTGCACTGCTTGTTCTTGTCTTTTGCTAATTTTTCTACTGTGGTGGAATAATATTTTGAAACATTTATTATGAAATTAGTTTTCCCACATTGGTCCATATTGAAAAATTCAATATAGAAGGCATAAAAATGTAGAGCGTTTATTCCCCAGAAATGAAAAGTACACATTGGCACAGTAAAACAGCATTATATTAGTCATTTCATAGTAGCAGTATATTTTCCAAGAATTATCGCATTCTAACTTTACATACCTACTTGAATTTAGCCTTTTATGTTTAGCACAATCTGCACTACTCTAAGACTTGACGGCAAGGTCATAGCAGCACCGAAACAGCAGGGAGATGACACCAGTGCTGTTTGGATTGAGATTAAATAGTTCATGTAAATGGGAGCACCTGGTATACCGTTTCTTCAAGGATGCTGTACTCAAGACACTGAGCCATCACACGCCTGCATTCTGGATGTGTTTGGGCGTTTGTGTGTTGCCATATATGCCTATTGACTGCCAGGGAAGAAAAGGTTCAATCTCTCTCGAACTGCTGCTTCTTGCCAATTTGGGAGCAGGGGCAGGGAAACTCGTTTATGCTAGTCCCATGTGGCTCTGTGTCTGGTACAGATTGTTCAAATCTCTCGGTCCCACCAGAAAACCTATAAGCCTAATGCTAAGTTGTCTCCTGTGTGTCATTTTAGCCCATATGGCTTTGCTCAGCCTGTCATCCTTCCTTTTCTGTCCTTAGAGGAACATATGAAAAGGCTCTCTTGAAGGACAAACACAATCCCTAAATATCCTAGCAACATCAAAACCCTACCATAAAAAGCATCATCCTTTATCCATATACCTCCTTTCCAACTAGAGTGAAAAGATGGGCAATAAATTAAGCCTGGAAGTTCACAAGTTCACAAGTGTATCAAGAACATAAAAGAAGAAAACTTAGAAGCTGAAATTATCCTCCCTTTTTTTTCATTCCTGCTACTGTATTTCTTCCCTTCCATGTGTGTCTCATCCATCCTAGGTCCAAAATCCTGTTCCTAAATGGGCACTTGCCCTGCATCTGTACAGCTAACATTCCCTGGGATGTGGCAGTAGGGGTTACTCTCACCTTCTGGAAGTGACATGCATCCTTTCCTCTCAATGCACATTTCCAGACATGACTAGATTTGTTTGTAGATTTTCCATATAGAAACTGACTTAAACACACTGAAAATCTTAAAATACTGACAGCAGATGACTAACAGGATTGTTCTGGTGTCCTTAAAAAGCTGGATCTGAGAAATGTTTTTAAAAATATGGGCCAAGGAGTTCAATATCACACAATTTTGTCCCGGAATTTCAAAAGCAAAGTAATGTTTGGTTGCACATTTTAGCATACCTGTATTAAAAGTACAGACATATATAGGGTATTATAAATACGATTTTTTTTTAAATTATAAATTACAAAATTAGATATACATTACACAGAAAATACATGCAAGAGATATATAACGGGATAAAAAGTACACATGTGTTTATTTAATGTTTAATTTTAAAAAAACAAACTAACAAAGCCAACACAAAAGTAGACTTCTCAAGTTCTTATTCTATGTGGCTAAGGTTCATCTTCCCCGGTTTTGACTCTACCTTCCCAGAGACAATAAAGCTTTTTTGGGTTTCACTTGTCATCATTTCAAGACCACAGAGGCCTCTGTTGCAAAGCTATTATTAAAATTGCTGAAGATGTCCTTTAGCATCCTCTTGCAGATTCAAAGCATCATTTCCCTTTCCGTAGACTCGTGCTCCTTATTTGGAAGCACTCAATAATAAAGCAGGAAGTGGCCAACGCAGGGCCCCTCTGAAATAGCTAAGCAGTATTCAATCTGGTAGCAAAAAAATAAACAAAATTATACTGGTGATGAGACATCACTTACATCTATACTCAGGTAGCAGAGAAAGGCCATCCACTCTGGGAGCTTACAACAAGGCACATATTAATGTCTCCTTCTCTCTAAAAGGAAGGGTTAGTTCTACTTAGTAAGCAGCCCTGCCACCAGGAGGTGTGGCCTGAAGGACACCGTTCGCAGCTCCTGCATGAAGGTTGGATGCCTTCATGGTGGCTAGGGTAGGGGGTGATGTTGAGAAACCTTAAGTTTACCCTGTCCCCATGGCTCCCTTGTGGAGGATACTTTTAGTTTGTAATTAGTGGTAGGCGGGTGACAGCTGCCTACCTGATGTATTTTAAAGTCATGAGTAAATGTAGAACGCGTGTGTATTAATGAGACTCACCTGTCTAAGAGCAAATATGTGGATGAAAGCCTGCTCAGGGCCTTTAACCTGGAAAAGCTGTCAGCCTCTAAGCTCTCAGCTTGTTGGTCCCCCGGATAGATCCATTCTGTTGTTCTATCTGGGTATTTGCCTCTCAATACCTTCAATGCCACCTAGGTGGGGGTCTCCCGACAGAGCTGGTTCTCGGCAGGATGAGGCTCTAAAGAGTCTTCCTGAGACTCACAACCGGTGTCTGTGCCTTCCATGTGTGTCTCTTCCATTGTAGGCCCTAAGTTCTGTCACTCAATGGGCACTTGCCCTGCATCTGTACAGCTAACATTCCCTGGGATGTGGCAGTAGAGGTTACTCTCACCTTCTGGAAATGACATGCATCCTTTCCTCTCAATGCACATTTCCATACATGACTAGATTTGTTTGTAGATTTTCCAAATAGAAACTGACTTTAACACACTGAAAGTTTTAAAATACTGCTGGCAGCAGATGACTAATGGGATTTTTTTTAATGCTCTCTCTTCATTTCTGCCACTGGTTGTGAGCTCACTCTCTCTCTCCTCTTCCCAAAAATGTCCTCTTGCTGCTTCTCTGATATTCCTGGCCCAATTCAAGTCTCCCGCCTTCACAAAGCCCTCCCTGGAGGCAGCATGCTATTAAAAGAGTGTGGAATTTAGAGCCGGAGAGAACTGCCATTTCTTCTGCCATATCGTAGCCTTAGGCAAGTAACCTAAAGTCCTCAAACCTGTCTAGCAGGGGTAAGAATGACATCTACCTCTCAGGGTTATTGTACAGTTTATAAGACAATATTGAATGGTCATTGTTTCAAATGATTCATGAGTACCTGGGTTCCTTGTACTAGTCTCTCTGTTTTTGTGTGTGCTTGGGTATTTCCACAATAAAAATCTTTTCATAAAATATATGGTCGATAAAGCACCTACGCATGGTGGAAAATTCCCTTCTCCCCTTCCTTCGCACTATACCAATGTTGACTCTCTTCCTCTTCCTCAGAGCACTTACTGGTATTCATTCCTGCTCTTCAGTTAAGTGTGTTGCAGATAAGGAGTGCTTGAAGGCTCACTGGAAACCCAGGACACCTGCCTCCACCCTCAGCTGCTCCTTGAGACTCCCAGGGAAGATCTGGCAAGGTGAATGCAATTAGGCAAACGAGGCTTTATTTCCTGAGCCTGGAAGTCCAGACCCCAGCGTAGGCATCCCGTGAGCCCAGCTCCAGTGTGGGATCCGCAGGACTCCTTCGTCTGAGGTGAGAGACCCTGATTTTTAATTTGGACTCATATCGTAATTTTGCATTTGTAGATACTTTGATTCTTGTAATGAGAAAAAGTAAATGGAAGGGAAAGAGATAATGTTTCCTCAGAGCCTAAGGCAGAGCTAGTCTCAGCTGCTCCCTCCAGGATGCCACAGAGATGTTACCTCTCCCTCAACAGGGGAAAGTACCTGGCTTTTGTTGGGGAGCAGGGCTCTTGAGGAAGAAGCCAGAAAATGGCAGGGCGTGGGAGCTGCAAAGAGGAAAAGTGAGAACTCTTCAATAGGTTTAGTCTTCCTTTCCTGACTCCTTTTTGTTAAGGCCCAAGAAAGTCTTGACACCCTCTTCCTGGGAAGAAGCAGAAGACAAGTCGTGGGGGTGGGGTGAGGGGATGGAGGGGAGAAGTGGGAATTGGGGATGTTGGATAGAGGCATGAATTCATCCCAGGAAAACAACCTTAAGTGTAAAACTATAGATCTGCTTTCTGTGAGGAGCCAGGGAGGGAAGATACTGGACAGACTAAAAGGAGCAGTGATACAGAAACTGTGCTCTTGTAATAAGCAGTGTGCCTCCATTTTCTGATGATTGACAGGTGACCCTGTTTAAGCCTCAACCCTCTCTCCGCCCCTTCTGCTCCAGCCGTGGTGTATTAGTGCATTCTCGCACTGCTAATAAAGACATACCCAAGACTGGGTAATTTATAAGGAAAAAAGGTTTAATTAAGTCACAGTTCAGCATGGCTGGGGAGGCCTCAGGAAACCTACAATCATGGCAGGAAGCAAACATATCCTTCACATGGCGACAGCAAGAAGAATGAGAACCAAGCAAAGGGATGTCTCTTATAAAACCATCAGATCTCAGGAGAACTTACTATCATGAGAACAGCATGAGGGTTACACCCCCATGATTAAATTATTGCCTACCCATGACACGTGGGATTATGGGAACTACAATTCCAGATGAGATTGGGGTGGGGACACAGCCAAACCATATACCTGGTAAGCTGATGAGAAAGCCAGGGTACTCCCTCCTTTAGCAAGCGTAAGATTCAAACCACATAAGACCCTGCCTGCCCTCATGGAGAAGCATTCACTCGGCCCCACATCCTAACCCTCCTGACTGCCGCAGATCAGTCTCCTTTCCTGGCTCTTTCAAGACATCCTCAGACCAGTGTGGGAGGCCTTTCCTGTTCTTCCCAGAAAAATCCTTGGCTATGTAGTAATAGACTGTTTATATGCTGTTAGCATGTGTTGTAACATTGTAAGTCTCAACATATGAACTAAATTTTGGTTGAGGGTCCTTTTTCTAAAGAGCGACTTCCAGAGGAATAAAAAGGAGGAATGGGTAATATCACCCATTTATGATTTCTGAGCAATGCAATGGTGAGAGATTGATTTTTGCTTATCAGTTTAATGCAGATGTCAGCAAACTTTCTGGAGAGGACCATACAGTACATACATTAGACTTTCTGGGCTATATGGTGACAACAACTCAACCCTCAACTCTTAGTGTGAAAGCAACTAAAGAAAACACAAACAAATGTGCATATTGCAATAAAATATTATTTAAAACATTAGGCAGATGGGTAGATTTCACCTGCAGGTAACAGCTTGCCAATTCCTGATGGAGTGTTTCTATATCAAAGTCGATTTGCATGATCAAGAAAGATAAACATTTATAATAATTAAAAACTTGAGATGCATTATAATGTTACATTAAGATTAAGACCTAATGGTTGGCTAATTAACATGTAAGATTTGGCTCTTTGGAAGATGATAAAAGGAGATGATGAGAGCTGTCTTCCTTCTTAGCTATGGTTTCCTATCTATGACCTACTTACGTACAGAGGGGAAGTCTCTGAGTCCTAGATTGTCCTGCCCATCCACCATGAGGTACTGTGATGTTGGCCCTCTGACCTTGCCAAAAGTAATAACTGCTACAGTACCACAATTTGTAATCTTGAATAAAAATGCACATCCTAAGAAAATCAATTGATCCCAGCCCTCTAGTAGTCAGAAAATAACTCTGAATATCTTAGAGAAAGCTTCTGATAAATTCAATACGGTATCATTGAATGACCGTGACTTGGTTTTCCTTTTCCTTAGATTTAGGTTTTCCTGATTTGTTTCTGCTGACAGGGCTCGTCCTTGCAGGAGAGTTAGATGGGCTGAGTAGCTCCAGAGGAGTCTACCCTTTGTCCAGTCACTCTGGGGAATTCCCACCGCAGTTTGTATTTCATCGAGGGACAATGCCGACCAGTCTTCCAAAATGCTGCTTTGGTGCTGGCCTCATTCACAGGCTCCCAGTCATCTCTTTTAAAGTGTGTTTCTCTAATCGGCAGGCTTGCTATGAAGGAAACGCCAAGTGTGGCAGCAATTGTCTTCCTGTCGGGAGAACAGTGGTAGAGCAGGTGCTTAAATGTGGGAATGTCAGAGCTCAGAGTGAAGGCAATTATTCTCCCCCATGTAGCTCAGCAGGGAAGAGAAATTAGCAAGGCAAAGGCAGGCAGCTGCTCTTCCCTGGGTGTCATGGCAGCTGCGATGAGAGGGTGCCACACACACCTGGGCACACAGGGCCCGTGCTCTCCCTGGTAGGTCTTGTGGGCCAGTGCCCAGAATTCTGGCACGTGCTGCAGAGGCCTGTGTCACAAAGGATCTGGGAGGAGGTTGATCACTTCTGAACTCCATATACAGACTGGAGGTGAAAGCAGTAGGATGATGCTTATGTATTTTCCCCAGTAGGGACATCTTTCAAAATCAAAATTAATGCAGAGAAATAGTATTATCTCCCTACCCCCTCTAGATGCTCATCCATCCAGGCTCGATTTTATGCAAATCAAGAGACAAATCTAATGGTGGCTATTCTACTTCCTATTAGATAATCCAAATGACTGGGAAACCAAACCCACTAATCTGGTGAAAATGGGATGACTTCCACGCAGCTCTCCCTCAGTGAGGGGCAGTCCCTTCAAGTTTCTCAGGAGCATGCACTATCCACCCTGGCTGGACCCTGGTGATCAGAAAGACTCTGTTGTTCTTGGAGATTTCCTGTATGAGGATTCCTGGTCCTCCTCTGCCCTTTGAACTGTGGCCTGGGAGGGGTTAAAAAGATGTTCAGAGGCCTGAGAGAAGGAGCACTATATTGGCCCAGAGGAAATAGAAATTTCTAATGTAGGCACCTGTCAGTTCTGGGTGGCTAGGCAGTCCTATGCTGAATTTGAAGTTTTCAGTATTATTTTGTTTCAAAGTTAAAAAATGAGAACTCCATTGGGGCTTGCAAGTGTTCAGTTCCTAATTGTGTTAGTTGACTGTATTGACTCAGTGCTGTAACAAAGAAACCCCAAAGTCACAGTGGCTTAGCACAGTCTATATACATTTTTCTCATGCATGTGGAAGTCTAGCACAGATGTTCCTCGCTGGCAGGTGGCTTTCCTCCAAATGGTCATTCAGGGTCCCAGGCCCCTTCTACTTTGTGGCTCCTGCCTCTTTTGGAGCCACAGAGTCCTTTCCAGTTACTGAAGGACAGAGAACAAAGTGAGGAGAAGGCACATCTGCTTTTTATTCGCTCAAACCCAGAGGGGACACAGATGACTTGTGGCTATGTTTCATTCATGAAAATTAGTTTGCATGGCCACACCTAAATGACAGGTGACTGTGACATGAAGTCCCTGGCTGAGCAGCCACTTCCCAGCAACAAACTGACACTATGAGGGGGTAACATGGATCTAGGGTGATCAGCTGGCTGCAGCACACTCATACCCTCTCGCACACATACCCCAGAGCGGCCTGCTGATGCTGCCAATCACACCCAGGATGACTGTCCCTGAGATACTGCTGCATTTTACCCTGGCATCCATTGTCACAGTAGCAGATAAGGAGTTGGGGCAGGGAGAATTCTCAGCAGGAAGGCTGGCCTGTTTTAACAGAAGTCAATAATGCCTGCTGTAGGGCTGGGCTTCCTTGGGGTTCTGAGGATGTGAGAGGGCAGAGTTAATGGTCACCTGTGTGAGAGGGGTGCAGCTGTCCTGGGAGGAAGAGCAAGATGGCCTTCTGAGTAGAACTCTTCTGAGACCACTGAAGTTTCAGTTCCTTCACACCAAGCATGAGTAATAAAATACTTAAATCCATGGCCGGGCATGGTGGCTCACACCTGTAATCCCAGCACTTGGGCAGGCTGAGGCTGTTGATTTGAGCTCGGGAGTTCCAGACCAGCCTGGGGCAACATGGTGAAACCCTGTCTCTATAAAATACACAAAAATTAGCCGGGCATTGGTGGCACGTGCCTGTAGTCTCAGCTACACATGAGGCAGAGGCTGGAGAATCACTTGAATCCAGGAAGCAGAGGTTGCAGTGAGCTGAGATTGTGCCACTGCCCTCCAACCTGGGTGACTGAGCGAGACCATGTCTCCAAGAAAAGAAAAAAAAAGAAACCCCTGTAACAATTTCATTCCATATTTCCATTTGACTACCTATATTTTGCAAAGCCCAGGCCAGCTGTGGAATTCCCAGTTCATTCTGATCCATTTTAACACAATTCCCGTAAGTTTATCTTTTATGTTTTTTTTTTTCCAAGGTCTTACCTAGGAAGTTTACATTTCTAGGACATTAAAAAAACGTTCCAAGTCTTTTTGGATCTATTCTCTCCTTGTTCCTCAGAAAATTCCTGTAGGCCAGAAAGTGCACAGAGTGTGAATGACACAGGATATCTGATGTCACATGGCTGACTCAGAACAGAAGTAGGACCCAGATGTCCTAATGTCCCAAATGTTCCCAGTTGCCCTAAATGTCCTGACTCTCAGAATCTAAATTTAACTGGACCATGCTGCCTTTCTCATCTCTTTCCCAATCCATCTTACCCAAGAAATTCCTGTTCAAAGGACCCTGTAAACACTGAGCAATGGATCATTTTGATATAATAAGAAATAAATATTTGGTGTTTGTTTCCAGTTCCTGACATAGTTTCTAAAACCCTTGGAATTTCTTGAGTGGTAGGAGGGATAGAAGCATCTTTTATTTGTTGCAAGGATTTTTCAACCATACCTGAGTTGATGCTAATGAAGTGATTCTTGGTGGGCCCTAAATAGCCTCCAGATGGGGGTTTGTTGCCAGAGGAACCAACCATGTCATTCAGTCCCATCCCCTGACTGCCTAAAAGGGGGAGAGAAGCTGGAGATGGATTTTGATTAACCAGCAACTGCTTGTAGTAAGTAAAATACTTTACTGAGTTTTGTGAGCCATTTTAGTAAATTATTGAACCTGAGGATAGGGTTGATGGGAATACCCCCAGCATAATAGCTGATCCGTCAGAAGTACAGGTGACCCAAACTTGCTGGGGGCATCTGATGTGAGGGATGCCTTAGTCTTGTAGGACTGAGCCTTTGATCTATGGGAACTGCACTAACATCAGGAAATTAGTGTCAGGATTGAATTGTAGGATAGTCAAACCCTTCAACAGCAATAGGTCAGAAAAGTTTCCTTCAAACTAGTGTGATTAGAAATAGGACTTATGGGCAAATTTTCATCACTGGAAAAAGGAACGATCTTCACACAGTCCCCAGCACCAAACAAGATACTTTAGTACCTTGTTATGGTTGATGGATAGGGCAGTGAGCACATGCTGCAGAGGACCATGTCCATTAGCAGAAAAGAATCCCTGTTCTTTAAAGGTCTTTAAAAGTGACGCAAGTCTGAAAGGTGACGCTCATGTCCATACTCTCTTTGGGGAAAGAGGAAGAGTTTGCACTCCTAATGTGCTGCCTGCAATGGGCCTTGTCTTTCTGCTTCTCTAGACTCAGGAGGATGGGACGCAGCAGACTGTATGTGCAAGAGTGGACTCTGAACCCCATTAACATGCGTTCACAACCTGGTGTTGCACATAATAGCTGTGTGATCTTGGAGAAAGTACTTGACTCTCTGTGCCTCCATTTCCTATCTTTAATCCTATTTTAAAATGCAGATGATAACCTGCTTTGTAGGTTATCATCTGCATTTTAAAATAAGATTAAAAGTATTGGCAATATAAGACACCCTGAACTGTGCCTGCCACATCATTAGTACTGCAGAAGCTTTTGCTACTTTGTAATGCACATAATTTGCCAGGTCTGGCTTATCAGTGAATGGTGGGAAATCAGCCAGACTGTCGGGAAATTCCTTCTCAGACTTGCATGCTTTCTGAAATCCATATCCTTGGTTGGGCTCACTTGGCTTTAGATCTCCCCAGGGAAACAGGAAAAACAGGGAGTAGAACCTGAGTTACCCAGTAACCTGCCCACCTAGTGAATGGTTGGCTTGCTCTACTCCTGATGCTTTGGTTCTCCTATAATGTATTGTTCAAATCCAGGCAGCATTTGAGAGTCCAGTAGTATTAAACTAGTATTAAACTGAATGGGACACTCTGTCAACAGTATTCCTAAGTGTATGTCCTGGTTTGTCTAGGACATTCCTAAGCTAGGAATTGTCACCTTAATTACTGCTGATTTGATGTTGGAGTATTTGACTTTCTGCAGCCCCAAGGTAATAATTATAATATTTAATACAGCAGTGCTTCACAGTCTATCAGGTGCTTACATATGCTGCTGACTTCTTTCATCATACCTGTGAAATAGATTTTACTATTTTCCCCCTCTTACAGATGAGGCAGTGGAGGTTTACTGATGTGCTGAAGTTACACAAATAATAAACAGCCACACTTTCTTTCTACCACATTATGGTTGCACTTATTCCCAGAGACCTCCCAGTTTCTGAACGCTTTCAACAACTTTGGACAATCATTTGTCTGCTCCATGTGTTTTCAAGATTCCCATTGCTCATCTTATCTCTGACCAGCAATAGATCCAGATTTTGTATTCATTAAACTAATCTTAAAAGTTATTTAAATAAATGTGTTACTTATATTTTTCTGGGCCATAATATAGGGAAAATGATTTTTGGAAGGAGAAAGTTGAAATTTGGCCCAACCAACCATTAGCTGTGGGATCTGGCTTAAGGCTTTTACATTCCGTACACCACAGTTCCCATGCCTATACATGATCCTGAAATTGTAAGCATTTCCTCATCTGTAAAATGAGAATAATAACATTTATCTAGTTGTAGGAATTCAATGAGATGCTATAGGGAAAGCACTTAGCTAACAGTCCTAAAAATAGCGATGATGATGATTATTTTAATTACTACCCATAGACACAGAAGAGCCATCTATGAATTAATGCATGAGCAAATAATTGGCAACCACGAGGTCCTAAAGAGAAACGTTTCATACCTTTCTGTTT
Source organism: Cacajao melanocephalus (assembly GCA_963573385.1). Classification (NCBI taxonomy): domain Eukaryota; kingdom Metazoa; phylum Chordata; class Mammalia; order Primates; family Pitheciidae; genus Cacajao; species Cacajao melanocephalus. Next base: position 44,718 of record CAUYLG010030671.1, read on the forward strand.
AAAAACATATCCTATACTTGCATCAATATGCAGAGATAGGATTTTCATCATTACCTTATTTGTAAACACAGAAAACAAGATATTTTTGACTGGCTAATTGATGATGGTGTCTCTTATACTGAACTGGTTGAAGAATCTCCTTACTTTGTGTGAATGGCAGCATTCTGGGATTAGTGACCAGAAGCCTCATTGAATCACCAAAATAGAGAGTTACAAACCCACCAAGCCCCAGACCTGAGCCAGAGGAAGACCCAGAGCCCTTGGAATGAAGTGGAGTTTGAGTCCCCTCATGGAAGGATCTTGCTACACTGTCAAAAATGTACACTATAAACCTCCCTCCTGGATTTCTCTGTGATGAAAGTCAGTGGGGAAATAATGGCCGCCACACGCAGGACTGCTAATGGCCCAACACTTTAGAAATAGATTTAGCTTACCCTACCAGCCAATGGATGCCACTAGGCAACATGCATGCAAGGGGTAAAGGCATATGAAATGGTAATAGAAGAAGGTAGTTATAAATACCTCACATAAAATGTGATGATTGCAGAAACAAAGACTGTCATAGTTATCAGCATTTCTTCCCTGTTTTGATCTAAATTATTTACGTATGTATCAGCCAATTCTTTCTTCCCCTTTCCCATTCCACCAATGTAAGATGTGTTAATAGTTGTTAGACCTGAAGATCCGTATGCAAATTGCAAGCTATCCAAAATGGAGTATGACTTAGAAACAAAAATGGCATCAGCCCAGATTGTGTAAAATGATGTTGTATTCTCTTTTGTGAAGAGGGATAGCGTATTTTGATTGGATGAAAGATTGATGCATCATGTTTGGTGTAAATGAGATTTTACTTTTGTCTTTATTTGGAAATTAAGTATGATTAAAAGAAGTGCATATGGGAGCCACGTGACCAGGGGTGGACTGCAATGGCTTTGTGTTTTGTCAAATTTGCTAAGCTGGAACTGTTTCCCAGAATTTCCTTTCCCTTATGACTCTGGACTGGGTTTGGCCACAAGTGATATATATTTAAGACTTGGGAGATGGGAGTTAAACAGCTGCCTTTTCATGTTCTAAAGGTGGCTGTGGGCACTGTGAGAGGTGGTGTACATTGTTGCTGAGCTGCTGGCTTACTAATGAGGGTGAGGGAGCACCAGGCTTGCCATTCCTCCAACTCCCATCAGATCTTCTTCACCTTCCTGGGCGAGGTGTAAGTGCAGTCCCATGGAGGAAGGTGTCAGCTTTTGCAGGTCACCTGCATCATCATGCTAAGGGTAATTGAGAGGCAGTCATAGATTCCAATCTGCTATGGTCTCTCTGACTTCGTGTCTGGTTTTTTTTTTTTTTTTTTTTTTTAGCAGCTTTCACAGCTGAGGTAGAGTGGCTTCAGCTCAGCACCAGGTTCAACAGCCTTGCAGGAACTTCTTCACCACATCCCACAATTGTGAAAAGTCTATTTCTATGAATAATCTTTTATTTTACACCACTCATAGTGGTTCTGCTTTTCTGATTAAACTCTCCCTAATACAGTATGATTTTACTTCTTATTTAAAATCATACTCTAGTTCTTAGCATGATGAAACAAATTATGCGTTTCACAAGCTTTGGAACTGGAAAAGACTTGAGACAATATCCAGTTGAATGGGTTTCAAACGTTTCCTCCACTGTCTTTTAGGTTTTCCTGAGTTTCTTCTGGGCTCAGAGGTGGGGCTGTAGGTCTCAGCAGGTAAAACTCCTCTGCACTGTTAACCAGAGAAACTTCATGTTTACTTGTTTCATTTTGTGTTTTTGTTTAGCTTTCTTTTGCTGTAAAAGAGGAAACTTGTCTAACCTCCTTATTTCAGTTAAGGGACTTCAGGGTCAAAGAGTTCCAAGGTTGGCAGCTAGCCATTGAGTGAGGTGCAGTGAGATCTCAGGACTCCAGGTTTCCATCCAAGGATTCAGCCCTTTTAGCCACTGTGCTAAGAGGCAATGGTGTTGAATCTGCCAAGAGAACTCAGATTGTACCCCAAGACCAGTGGGGTATGAGTAGATCCACTGCAGAGCCAACACTGAAGGGGCTTAATAGGATGCTGCTCACTTTCTCCCAGGTATGCAGGGGACACTTAAAACCCTTATTAGTCCTTCCAGGTCTCTATAGCAGGAGCTGAATGAAAAAGAAATAGAGAAACATTCAGGAGTTATTTATTTCCCTATTTAACTGAGGTGGTTTATTTTGTTTCTTAAAGAAGAGTCATCTTGTTTCCTTTAAATCCACTTAGACAACAACTAGACTTATTGACAGAAGGCCTGTGATATGCATGTCAGGTTTTATATGGGGATTTTCATTTTGTCACATCCAGTTTCAGCCACCAGCCTAATTTAATTACAATTAATGAATCACCATTTACCCTGAGGCAAAACCAGGTTTTCTTGCTGAAGAGGTGTTCAGTGCATAGCATTCAAATTCATGACCTAGACCTCAAATTAACGGGCTGTCCATTAAGAATGGATGAGTGGCTTTGAAGACTGCATTTATCGGTTGTTGACAGTGGTCTCTTGCAGTCCCCAGTGGTCCTTTTGGAAGAGACTATCGGGACAGGAAGATGCTGCAAGGGGAATGTCCAGGGCTACCTAGTGCCAAGGGGGGTTTCGTTAAAGAACAGCTTTGTCCTCGTTTGGGTGGATTGCATGAAGTATTTAGTTTTGCCTGCCCTGGTTGTGAGAAGAGGCTATGTCTCAGCTGCAGGATTTTCTATACCCAGAAAGAAATCAGCCTGCTGAGAAATTGGATCCTTCCCACAGCAGGGGAAACGTCCATCGTGTATTCAATCTCTAGGGTCTTATTGTTGGGGAAAAAGCTAATGGGATATAAGAGACAGAGTGCATTGGATGACAAGGTCACCTTTTGTGATCGGTGGAAACGTGGGAAACTGAAACTATGGGCACAAAGACTTTCCTGAGGTTTAAATTAAAACAAAAGGGTAAGTCCCCTACCTTCAATTTATTATGTAACAATTTGGTGAGCACCTACTTTGTACTCACATCTTGAGATATTTAGATAGCAATTCCAAGGAGTGTAGTATTAAGTATAACTATGAGTAGTATAGACACTCTTGGGCTGGGCTGGAGAGAAGGTTCATCTTGTAGAGTTCTTCATCATGCCATGTTTACCAGAGTTGATGATTCACCTGATGTCATTGGCTGGCTTCAGGGCCCTTCGGCTGCTCCATTGGTCAAAGAAGGTGCTGTTCCATGAAAGAAAAGGGACATTCCTAGGTAGAGGTTATGGGAGTTGTGCTCCCCTGCTGGAACTCCAATGGTTCAGGACTCAGATTTTTTAAGACATTTGCTTGGCACATCAGGGAAGCGTCTAAAGAGCTGTAAGCCTGACCTCAAAAGGCGAGAAGGCCTGGGGGCAGGTAGGCATTCCTGGTACTGACTTCAGGAAGTACAAAGGCTGCAGCAGCAGGGCCCACAGAGAAGCAGGACACTGCTTTGCTTGGAGAGGTTGACTCATGTTGGCAGTGAGAAGCAGTAACAGCTGGGCAAGTCTTCCCATTTCCGGTGTTCATTGAGCGAATGGGTGGCTGTGGTTGCTTTTAGTGGGGCACCGTTCTTCTATAGTCAGTCCTTAACTTGCCACATATTTTGCCCTTTCTTCTCTGCTCACTGTGGCGATGACTCCCCACAACTGTGTGCCCTTAAGTTTCCAGTCACAGAGTCCACATTGGCCTTCCTCAGACTGACTCCCTGAGCTCTCATCACTCCTGGATCCCTGGCCCATCCTCATTTCTTCCAAGAAGTTTCAAATTAGGTTGCAGCATATTCATACCCTCTTTGAATATCTACCTCTATTGCTTTCCTCCAATCGAATCCTGATTTGAACAATTTCTCTCTTCAGGTTGGCAAATTAGACTACTACCTTTCTTTAAAATTATTTGTGGAAGTCCAAAGTGATGCTTGGTTCTCAGAAGTGGCAATGATGAGGTGTATAGCTAGAGAGAAATGCAATAACACTATGGAATAAAATTCATAAATATTTAACTCAACCTCCTTCCAGGAAGCCTCTTTTATTACCTCCATCCAGTCTCTTCTAACAGCCCATGGCACACATTATGAGCTAAGTCAGAATGTCATATTTTAACATTTAATATATACTCTTTTATTTAACAGGACAGAACAGGGCCTGCAGGATCATATGAAAGTTAATAACCTGGTTCTTGAACCAAAGATCTTATAATCTTATTTGAGAGACGTCATCATCACCACCACCACCACTACCACACACACACACACACACACACACACACACACACACACACACACATACACTTTATTATATAGCAAGACGACAATGCAAAAGTTGCTACAGGACAAGATGCCATAAATGACAAATGAGTGTTCTCTGCTCTAAGTGTGATATGAGCAGGGTGGAGTGAGAGTCTGCAGGCTGGGTGCTCAGGACACAGTTTATGAGAGTGATTGAAGCTTATCCTAAGAGGAGAGTGAGAATTAGGTAAGATTCAAGTTTGCCATGATACTACACCATCACATTCTCTACTTACTGAGTGTGTATCAGGGTTATCTCCTCAACTAGACTTTGAGTTTTTGAACATGGGAACCCTGTCCCAAGTTCTTTTGGAATCAACTTGGGGTATATGCCAGAAACATGCACTGAATTAATTCAAATTGAATTGAATTACATCACACCCTGATGCACATGTGTTGGGCTTGTCCACATAGGAGAGAATTTGAGGTCTGAGGTCAGCTTGAGTAAAATGCGCTCTTTGAGCGGCAAAAGACACTGAGCCTCTTACAGGAAATGCAAACTTTCCTTTCTCTGAGTAACTGCAGCATGGTCAGAAATTGTCTCTTCTAGCCCACATGTATCTAGTAACCCCAAAATGGTCTGGGCTAATTATTCTTAAAATAATTATGGTGTGATAATCACTTTCCCTGAGATAGAATTGCCATGAAGCTTAAGGTGCATGGACTCTAATTTGCCCAGACACCTTCTAAGACCTTGTATCTAATAATTTTAAGTTCTTTTTTTTTTTTTTTAAAGAAGGCCCTCCAATTCGTATTGGCTTCATTCTCCCCCAAATTTGGATCTTTTCCTAAATGTTTTTTTCACTGGAGCTTCATAATAGTATTATCAGGTAAATTCTACATAATTTGGACTTTATCAAGAATCCCAGAGAGGTTAGCTGACTTGCTCAAGGTCACACAGCAAGTTAATAAAGATACAACCTCTATAAGCGAATTTTAAAGCAGAGATGAGATAGTCTTATAAATTATCCAAGATTATGCTTTGGAGACTTTGCATTTCCTTTCCAGAGAGCGAATATAAGAACACAGCACTGAGAAATATCATGTCCTTTCAAAGCTACCTTCTGCCTGTAAGGTGAGAAGCCTGGGGTTGCTGTCCTAAGTTAGCAGGGCTAGAGGAAGGGCAGACAGCAAATGGAATCATGTGGCTGTTTTGCTGGTGCTTCGTCTATAACATTCTCCAACTGAAACTGCAGCATCAAAGTGCTGGAGAAACTGAATTAATTCAAAGACATGTCTAGGGCATCCAAACTTATTGTCTCTGAGTTTCACTTTATTTTTTGTCATTTTTTGTTTCTGGGAAGTCAATTATGTCTCCTAGGTTGGGACTTTGAAAAGGAAAGCAGTGGGTCAACGCGCAGTCATTTGTAAATAGTTACTCACCAACTCATGAAACGCTTTGTGAGCATCTCCTTTGGAATATGTCCTATGGATTCTGCGTCCTGTCCCCCATGGGGACCATGCTAGGGGCTGCCACACAGTCTCATCTCTTTAGGCAACTGCATCTCTTTCTGCAAACCCTTAGGCTCTCAGAGGGCCAGGAAAAGGGGTACAGGGACTCATTGAGGAGACCATTTGGCCAAAGCCTTTAAATGTAGATTTCTAACCTTACCTTAAAATAAGATTTTAGAGAGATCATAATAATGAGATTGAGTAAAGGCATTCACAGTCTATCTTGAAACGTGCCCTGTTACCAGACCATGCAACCTATAGTGCAGTATGTATTAATCAATTTTTAAAAATAAATCTTCCTATTTTGTAAGTAGTACCTTTATATATCATTGTAATCTTAGGGTGACAAAAGAGTTAATTTGTTAATGGTAAATATTTGCAGTTTATCATGTCTTAAACCCAGTGTCACTGTTAAATGTCCAAAGAGCACAGGCCTCTATAGATTTCAAAGAAGCCTTGCCCTTAGAGTCTATTTATCAGAAATCCCTGCCTATCCCTCCAGGTTCCTTCCATATCACACTGTCTTTTGCTCACCACATCTTCACCATGATCTCTGTGAAGTTCCTCTAATACAAGACATTCTTTCTGATCCCTGAGCTACTCCTGCTACCTGGTAGGCTTCTGTGGGGCTGGCTGTCTCAGCCTTCACATTGTGACTTACGTGTCACCTCCTTTAGGGGCTTTTTCTTTGCTTCTTGACATGTCACCCCTCTATTTTTCTTCTTTGATTGGTGTGATATTTAAAGAATTAATTGCATGAAACTCATTTATGGGGTTAGAATCCATCTTGGTCCAGGAAGACCTGGTTACACTTGGCCCAACCCCTAGTTGCACTCTTCCTCCCCTTGTGCCCTCTGCCTCTGTGTTCCCAGCCTGGGGTGTGTAGTGAGGATTCTGGATCCTGTCCCCCAATATCTCATAACCTGGATGTAAAGATGTAAGCTGCTTCTGTGGTTTCCCTCAAAAGTAAAATTGCTTGCCCTCAGTTAGTTCCTATGTCTAGAACCTCGTTAAAGATCTGAGCATCTCCCAGAAGGCAGCAGACGTCTAATGGCTCCCTGGGGCCACACCGTCATCTCTCTTCCTCCCTTCCTGCCACGTGAGTTTATAGTTAATGTCTTCCCTTTTGTGGGCGCAGACGAAATGGCAAATGGTTCTGCCAACATTCAGGTTCATTTAGTTTATACACTCTACTTCTGGCAGGCAGGCATGCTATTAACTTCCTCTTGAAAAAAACAGCACTGTCACTAAAGGGTTTGTGATACGCCATCATCTCCAGCTATTACATGGTTAGCTAAGGTCTGTCTCCTCCACTTGCAGGTAAGCTCACAGAGAGTAGGCAGTGTGACTGTCTTGTTCACTGCTGAACATGTAGTTCTTGTCAGACATAAACCATAAGCACTCATTAAAGTATTTGTTGAATGAGTGAATGGATGAAATTTAATCCCTAAGGATGAAAAACATGCAACATGAATGACCATGCAACCAGGTGTTATGTTAGATGCTTTATACCTATCACTTTATTTCTTAACAACTCTACGACTTGGACGAATAACTGTTGTTCTCTCCATTTTACAGAAGAGAAAATTGAGGCCTAGTGCTTTTTTCTATAAATAGTATATTTGTCTGTACTAGAGCCAGCATTGAAAACCATGACTGTTTGACCTCATAGCTTGAGCCTTACACCGCTTTGCTCTTTGGCTTCGCTGTATTCCAGCATAGAAAACAGTAACAGCAGTAGCAATGATAATGACTATTCGGCCAGCCATGGTGGCTCACACCTGTAATCCCAGCACTTTGGGAGGCCAAGGCAGGTGGATCATCTGAGGTTGGGAGTTCAAGACCAGCTTGACCAACATGGAGAAATCCCGTCTCTACTAAAAATACAAAATATCTGGGCGTGGTGGTGCATGCCTGTAATTCCAGCTATTTGGGAGGCTGAGGCAGGAGAATTGCTTGAACCCAGGAGGTGGAGGTTGCGGTGAGCTGAGGTCTTGCCATTATACTCCAGTCTGGGAAACAAGAGCGAAACTTGATTTCAAAAATAAAAATAAAAATGACTATTTTTGCTGAATAACTACTGTTATTCGATATTACTGTATTACTGTGTTAACCACTTATACAAATTATTTTTTGCACTGAAAACCTGTGAAATAAGGGCTACTGTTGTCTCTATGTTACATATGGGGAAACTGAGGTTTAGAGGGAATCATATAACCTCTCATGAACTGTTTGGATAATGTTGAATATAAACCAAAAAATGGTCACACAAAATCCATATAACTTAATTTTCCTTTGCTGTATTTAAATGATAAAGAACACAGACCTTTCTAATATTCAGGGAAGGAATTTCACATCAGAAACTCCCTCAGAGCCTGGCCTCTCACAAATGAGAGCTCTTCTGTTTCTGGAGGCTTTTATGTTATTTCCAACAATTATTTTTCATTCCTCTCTGCTGAGCAAGCCAATAATTGGTGACTTCTCATCTGATCACTTTCCTGGATGACAAATCACATTACTCTGAATTCCCCCATTGCTTTCTAATACTCTCCGAGGCTGGTGGTCCAAAGCAACAAATGAAACTTTGATCACCTGTGTTCACAACAGGGAAACTGGGCTTCAGAAGGCCCCTGGTTGCCTGGTGACAAGGCCCCATGGTCTTTGAAGGCTTGAGCTCCTTGGAGCTACTGCGGGGATTCAGGTCAGGCAGACACCGACCTTGAAGATTTGGGTCTGTATTAGTTTTCTGTGGCTATCATAACAATTTACCACAGACTTAGTAGCTTAAAGCAATAGAGGTTTATTCTTTATACCTGGCACGTGGTCATTCATGTTGTATGTTACTCACCTGTGGAGATTAAATTTCATTCTATTCCAATACTTGAATGAGTGCTTACGTTTTATGTCAGTTCTGGAGGCTAAAAGTCCAACATCAAGGTGTTAGCCGGGCGTCCCTCCGGAGGCTCTGGGAGGAAACTTCCTTGCCTCTTGACTTCTGGCAGCTTCTTGTCTTCCTTGGTTTGTGACTGCCAAATACCAATCTCGACCTCTGTGTACATGTGGCCTTCTCTTCTGTCTTTTACAGGGACATTTGTCATTGGATTTAGAGCCCACCTAGTTAATCCAGGATGATCTCATCTTGAGATTCTTAATTGTATTTACAAAGACTTCATCTTTTCTTTCCTTTTTTTTTTTTTTTTTTTTTTGAGACAGAGTTTCACTCCTGTGGCCCAGGTTGGGCTCACTGCAACCTATGCCCCCTGGGTTCAAGGGATTCTGCTCCCTCAGCCTCCCAAATAGCTGGAATTACAGGTGCCCATCACCACGCCGCCTGGCTAATTTTTTATGTTTTTAGTGGAGAACAGGGTCTCACCATTTTGGCCGGGTGACTCTTGAACTCTTGACCTCAGGTGGTCCACCTGTCTTGGCCTCCAAAAGTGCTGGGATTACAGGCATAAGCCACCATGCCCGGCCAAAGACTCTTTTACTAAATAAGATTACATTCACAGGTACTGGAGTCAGGACTTGGACATATTTTGGGGGGGACCACCATTTGGCCCACCACAGTGTCCACACAAAGTTCTCCCCATGAACTCCAGCTTTTAGCATGGGGATAGCAGGAGATTAAGGGATATTATTAAAAGTGAACAGATGTTGCTACAATCTAAATGCTTGTGTTCTCCCCAGATCTGTATGTGAAAACCTCATGTTAAAGGCGATGGTACTGGGAGGTGGCGACCTTGGGAGGTGATTCAGCCATGAGGGCAGAACATTCATGACTGGGATTAGAGCCTTTATAAAAGAGATCCCAGGAAGCTATTATAGGTCTCCCTTTCTACCATGTGAGATACAGTAAGAAGGTGCCCTTTACGAAACAAGAAGGGGAACCTCACCAGACACTGAATCTGCAGGTGCCTTGATCTTGGACTTCAAAGCCTCTAGAATGGAAAGAAAGAAATTTCTGTCATTTTTCAGTTGCCTGGTTTATGGCATTTTGTTATAGCAGCCTAAATGGACTAAGACGGATACCTTTGCTCTTATTTTATAAACAAGTACTGAGAATATTCTGTGCTAGGCACTGGGATTTCAGAGCTAACCAGAGCTCCAACCCTAGACTCCACATTCTCAGAATCTAATCAGACAGACTGTCAAGGGCACAAATACTAATGATCCAGTGTGGCATGTTCTCTAAGATAAGTATGTACAAAGAGATTGTGTCATGTGTACAGTGAACACGTGAAAACAGTAGGAAAGTCCATATTCTTTTTCACTAGTGAGGAACCAGAGGCCCAGTGGAGCCAAATGGTCCAAGACCTCACGGCTTGGATTTTACAGAACTAAGACTTAAACCCAGAACTTCTGAGAATCATTTAGATGCCATATGCTTCTGTCAGCTGAAAACAAAGAAAACAAAGAGTTAGTTCTTTTAGAGGGCAGATCCTCATGTTCTAGATGACTTTCCTTTGAATTCTGGACACTTTTATTACATCTGTAGGGCAACTGGTAGGTAAAATTTACAGACTAGTGGTAATGTACATTTTTGCTTTGTATCTCATTGATCTTTTTTTTTCTTGACCCTCTTCCTTTTTTGAGTTAGAAAATGCTAGATAGGAAACCCCAAACTATATCTGACAAGATGTTTTTAAACAGCAGTGCGATAGGAGAGCAAGATTCTAAGCCAATAAATAAATTTTAAATTTACTGTAAGTGTGTTGGAAACTGAATTCCTTTTCAAGCCTTCCCACTAAGAAAACCTCCATGAAGCCTTTGAAGTGAGCCTTGCTTCAGGCTGCACCTTTTCCCACCCTCACCTGCTTGAGTCCCTCTATCTGGTGCTGAGGCCCATCTCAGTCTACTATTAGTTAGTCATAGTCCTTCGCTTGCTTCACAGCTGGGGATTTGGGTCACATTTTCCTTTAAGTTTGTGTTTTTAATGCTGGCTCCTTCCCTGGGTTTGACTCTGAAACCTCTGTGGAAAATCTCTGACAGGTATCCTCTGATCTGGAAGTCAGTTCTGTTGCAAAATTGGGGAATCTTCTCAGTTTGGTTTAGGAAAATGGTAGGGCTCCTTTCCCATTTGCATGAATTTTATCAGGGCTTGTCCTTGATACAATTGTAAAGTACTGGTGAAGTTTGTATTCATATGTTTATTCATCTGTTTTTCCCTTAATTCACTCCACAAAACTGTGGACTGTCCCAAGCACAGTGCTAGGTACTGAAACAGCTCAAGTGAATCATACATAGACACTGGCGTCATGGAGAATTTGGTCTAGAACACTATTCACGACCTAATCTCATAGGGTTTTCTTTAAAAAATGCATTGAAAAGCGAGGTAGTACGTATTAATTGTCCCTCTTAAAGATTCTCATTGTACGTTAGTTGTAAAGGTTTCAAAAAATCTGATAGAAATATCTTTGTTTAACCCAGTCTTTGCCAAATGTATTCAGTCAAGTGAGACCCCCAACCCCTGCACCTCTTTTTTAGTAGTTCATATTAAAATCCTTCAGACTCGAGTTCTGAGGAAAAATTAAGAACACAGATATAGTGAATGATTTTTCTTTGAGATCCTTTCTAGGGGAGGGTCCCCAGGGATTCTGCATGTCTGGGCACGTTCTCCCTGTTCAACTGTGGATCCCATCCCTGGCCAAATGGAGCTTCATTTACCATCCCCATTCAAATAATAAAACTGAATCATTAAAAAATGATGTGATGACCACAGGATTAGGCCTTTTCATGTAGTGGGCAGTGTGGCAACTGCCTTACATACATCATCTTTTTTGACCTTCAACCGATCTTCTTGAGATAGATTTTAGGATTTCCATTTTACAGATGAGAAACCTAGAGATTACAGGAGTTAAGTAATTTTTCAAGGACACTCAACTAATAAATTGCAGAGACAAATACTGAACTCAGTCCTGTGTGATTCCAGAGCCCAAGCCCATTGTCGTTAAGCCACGGTTTCCCAAAGTGACTTATTTAAGCTGACTTTAATAGAATAATGAACACTTTTAAACATATGTTCATTATAATATTAGAAAAATGTACACTTGTAAGATATTTCCTTTTGAAATAAAATTTGTTTCAATAATAAAAATGAGTAGATTTAAATAAGAATTAAAAAAAATAATAATAAAGGTCTGTTGATACATGTATTAGTCCATTCTCATGACGTTAATAAGACATCCCCAAGACTGGGTAATTTATAAAGGAAAGAGGCTCAATTGACCACGGGTTGAGCATGGCTGGGAGGCCTCAGGAAACTTAAAATCATGGCAGAAGGGGAAGCAAACAAGTTCTTCTCCACATGGTGGCAGGAGAGAGAAGAATAAGAGCCCAGCAAAGGGGGAAACCTCTTATAAAACCATCAGATCTCAAGATAATTTACTCACGTTTATAGTCTGTTTTCACACTACTGATAAGACATCCCCAAGACTGAGTAATTTGTAAAGGAAAGAGGTGTGATCAACTCACAGTTCCACATGGCTGGGGAGTCCTCACAATCATGGCAGAAGGTCAAGGAAGACCAAAGGCACATCTTACATGCCAGCAGGAAAGAAAAATGATAGGCAAATGAAATGGAAAACCCCTTATAAAAACATCAGATCTCGTGAGACTTACTCACTACCATGAGAACAGTATGGGGGAACTGCCCCCATGATTCAGTTATCTTCCACTGGGTCCCTCCCACAATACGTGGCAATTATGGGAGCTACAATTTAAGACGAAATTTGGGTGAAGACACAGCCAAACCATATCAATATAACAAAAACTGAAGATGCTACAAAATAAAGGGGAGAAAGAGTGAATATTGACTGAATATATTTGGAAAAGATTGCGTTAAATAAAGATACATATATCTATAGGCCAGACTGTTAAGTTTTGAACACATTTGAAGTAACAGTGTTCTACAGCAAATTTTCCACAAGTCCTAAGTCGATGATAAGTGAGATTCACTTCAGCAGTTTCAGAACCTAACACAGTGCTTGGCAGAAGTTCGAGAAGCACTAGCCTAAGTCTAATTTCCTCCTAATAGTCTTGTTACTATTCCTGATACAACCCTAAGAATCTACAGATCCAGGTCATCTGTTTACTTCACATCTGGGTAGTTCTTTTGGAGCTGGTGGTGAAGCTTCCTTGGAGTCCCTATTCATGCTTCCTCTCACACTGGGTTAAGTGTCCTTGGGAGTCTAAAGATGAGGTCCCTCAGGGCCAGGAAGTTCTTCCTTCACTGGGGGGTAAGGGACCCCAGGAGTCATAAGCCCAGGGATTCCATAAAATTTTTTAAATTTTGTATATTCATTTTTGATATAAATACTTAAAAATATGTTTGTGTATTATAAATTATTTCCCTTATATTAAAAATAAAAATCTATCTTTAGCATTGGTAATTAGCATTCAAAAGATTTTTTTGCATTTTATTATATATTTATGTTTTATTATAAATTCTGGGTTACATGTGCAGAACATGCAGAACATGTGCAGAACGTGCAGAATATACACGTGCCATGGTGGTTTGCTGCATCCATCACCCCGTCATCTACATTAGGTATTTCTTCTAATGCTATCTCTCTCCTATCCACCCACTGCCTGTTATCCCTCCCCTAGCCCCCAACCCCCCACCCCCAATAGGCCCCAGTGTATGATGTTCCCCTCCCTGTGTTCATATGTTCTCATTGTTCAGCACCCACTTAGGAGTGAGAACATGTGATGTTTGGTTTTCTGTTACTGTGTCAGTTTGCTGAGAATGATGCTTTCATTTCTTTAATTTTTCTTTAAGTGGTGTTTCTCTTTATTAAACTTTAAAAGTGGAGACAATGTATAATATACTATATAAAGTATTACTATTTATTCCTTAAATTACAAAGATGGTAAGATTTTTTTTTTCTCCAAGGATAAGGATAAATGAAAGGATAACTATAATATAAATTTGCTTTAGGGGAGAATTTTAAGAAGTACAAAATGGTGAAAGTAGAGGAGAGAAACAACTCAAGTCAGAGCCATTTGAAAAGCTCTGTTGAGTAGGCACACTCCAAATTCTCTGTGATCCCTAAAGTGCAGTGTGAGGGAATTCCCTAGTGTAACTAATTTCAGAAGCGGGTAAAGAGGAACCTTGAGATTGGAGTCGGCCTAGGTTCCCAAGAGGTAAATTAGTCCACTTGAACCATGGAGAGCTCATTGAGATGGCCCAATTTGAGACATCCTGTGTTGTAGAGAATCAGAGACCACAGAGGTTAAGTTTGCGGTGAGGTTTTGAGACGATACACACTCAGGGATGAAGGGATAACTCTATGTTGAGTTTCAGACTTAACTATCTAACTGTCAAATTGACTCCTCAGTTGGGTATTGATAGGTGTCCTTGTAGGAATGACAGCCGAAGGGCAGAAAGTACCCAGATGAGGAAGCACAGTGAGTTTATTGGTTTAATTCTAGCCACAATAAAAGGGAAAGAGTGGATCATTTGTGTGACAAACTACAGTGGAAGCCAGAAAAAGATCTGGGTGAAATGAGAGCCAGAGCCCAAATTAAAATGCTTGTTGCTGAACTCCATAGCAAGAGGGAAACCCAAAGAGTGGGCAGGGAAGCCCTTATTTGGGTATTCAAACAGCATAGCCTCTTTTTCATTAGTGTTTTGATTATTCCAGCCTTTTTGTCTCTGGTCAAGGGGCTGTGACATCCTCAGTGCCTGTTGAAGAATAACAGAAACAGATGCACAGCTAGAGCGTGGGCCAGTCCTTCTTTTTACATCACTTGGTAGCTAAAAACCAAAACTACAATTTAATAAAAGGACACTGGACTCCAGCTTGAGCTCTCATATGGTTTCATACAGACATTCAAGTGGAGGTGTATTTGTGAACTTCTGCCACATTCTAGAAGGTCAAATCACACAATTAAAAAATACACATTTTTTGAGATGAAGTCTCGCTCTGTTGCCCAGGCTGGAGTGCAACGGCACAATCCAGGCTCACTGTAACCTCTGCCTTCCAGATTCAAGTGATTCTCCTGCCTCAGCCTCCTGAGTAGCTGGAACTACAGGTGCCTGCCACCATGCCTGGCTAATTTTTTGTATTTTTCGTAGAGACAAGGTTTCACCGTGTTAGCCAGGATGGTCTCGATCTCCTGACCTTGCGATCCACCCGCCTCAGCCTCCCAATTAAAATATTCTATTGCAAGTGATACACGGGTAACAAAACTATTAATATATTTGCAAGACAAAACAAGGTTGCAAGTAATTGCTTCTGTACACTTTAATTTGTTAAATCCTACTTCTTCCAAAAAGCATTTATAGAAGCTTGCCCCTCAGTCCTCTTGTCCATCTTCTCCCCTTTTCTCCATAGGGGCTGCCTTTACTCATTGCTCTACCTACCAGCTATATGCCAATGATACCCACATATGTATCTGTAGCCTAGACATTTCCTCTTTGCTCTAGACTCGTATATTGGACAGCCTAGTTGATTTCTCCATTTGCATGGCCAGCAAACATTTCAACATTTAAAATGGTCAAATAGGATTATTAACTTTCCCTCCCAGGTCTTCTTCTTTGTTCTGCCTTGAATCTTCTCATTTCCATAAATGACACCACCATACACCCACCTCCTCAAGCTGAATACTTAAATTCACCTTTTTCCTTTCCTTATACATAAAATTTATCATCGAATCCTGTCCAACTACAAAATATATGGCTCAAGTCTGTTTCAATTTATTTTCACTGCCACCGCTCTTATCCTAGATTGTACCATCTTGCATCTATGGGTAACTGCAGCGGTCCCTCAACAATGGCCTGCTCACTGCTTTTGTTCCCCTTCTGTGCTTTCTCCAGACAGCAGCCAGAGGGATCCTTTAAAACTGTAAGTCCATGTCACATTTAATATCTTCCAGTGCCTCCCCATCTCACATAAGCCAGTAAGAAATGGCTATATTCTGTATAATCCCATATGATTCCAACTGTATGACAGGGGTCCTCAAGCCCTGAGCCAGGGACTGGTACCAGTCTGTGGCCTG
>CAUYLG010030672.1:0-28332 GCA_963573385.1 Cacajao melanocephalus
TGGCTCACACCTGTAATCCCATCACTTTGGGAGGCCACAGCGGGCAGATCATGAGGTTAGGAGTTTGAGACCAGCCTGGCCAACATGGTGAAATCCTGTCTCTACTAAAAAATACAAAAATTAGCTAGGTGTGGTGGTGCATGCCTGTAGTCCCAGCTACTCAGGAAGCTGAGGCAGGCAAATCACTTGAACCTGGAAGGCAGAAGTTTCAGTGAGCCGAGATTGCACCACTGCACTACAGCCTGGGCAACAGAGTGAGACTCCGTTTCAAAAAAAAAAAAGAGAGAGAGAGAGAGAGAGATCAATGACTGATACACACAACAACATATATGATTTCATTTACATGACATTCTTGAAAAGACAAAATTATAGAGACAGATATCAGATCAGTGCCAGAAACTGGGGGTGGGCCTCCTCATTTTATTCAAAATAAAAGCCAGTGCCTTCCAATATGATATCCCCATCATCTCTCTGACCGTATCTCCTACTCCTCTCTCATTCACTTCACCTGAGCCCCACTGGCCTCCTACTTCTAAAACACACTAGGCAGACTGCCATTTTAGGGCTTTTGCACTGGGTATTTTCTTTACCTTGAACATTTCTATCTGAATACCTGGTAGATTTACTCCTTCTGGAGCCTCAATTCTTTATTCAAATCACACCTACTGAAGAAAGCCCACCATGACACTCCTATTTGATAATGATTCCTCCTTTCCACACACTCCAGACACCTATCTTCTTCTAACATATTAAATAACTTACTCATTTTATTTTTGTTTGCCTTCTACACTAGAATATGAGCATTATAAGAGTAGATATTTTTGCCTGATTTGTCTATTGGTTTATTTCAATCAAATAGAACAGTGGGAGCTTGAGGCATAGTCGGCCACAATATTTATTAAATGAATAAATGCTTCATAAATGTAACTGAATAATTATATTAACTGTAAGATTAAATTTTTCTCTCTTTTCATGGCCTTTAATTTTTATCATATTTTTATCATTATTTGGTTATTATCCTATTAAGATAGGATAATAAAAATATGTAAAATATTGGGCTATTGGTAATTAAACATATATGATTCTAAAGAAATATTTAGAAATATATATTTCTATAGAGAGAGAAATTGTGTGTGTGTGTGTGTGTGTGTGTATGTATGTATGTAGAAACTCAAATAGCTTGAATAGAAAAAGTCTGGATCTGAAGTAATAACAGAGTAAAAATGGTAAATTTTACCTTTGGCTTAATCTGTCTCTTGATTCACCTCATGCAAGCTTTCTTGACTATTCTACTAATCCCATGGACACTCACACTGATTATACTCTTGCTCCTCCATATCTCTTCATCATTCTATTTCTAGTTTGATTGCTTAAATTGCCTAGTTCAGTGATTGCCAAACCTGGATGTTGATCAGTGTCATTGAAGAAGCCTTAAAAAATACAGATGCCTATTCACTCCAAACCTACTGAGCAATGATCATTAGCAATAGAAACCTGGGATCTGTATTTTTGAGTAGCTTATCTGCATGATTTGGATGATCGCCCAGACTTAAGGCAAACTTAAGTCTAAACGGTCTAAATGGTCCCTGTCTAAAACGTCTAAATTGTTCCTGACATGACTCTACAACAAGATTCCAAGTGCCTACATTTTATAATAAGTTTTCCTGTGTCTACCAGAAGACTGATAGGATAATAGGAACTTTAAAAAACGGATGCTTGATGATCAGGACTAGTTAATATTCTCCATGCCATCTTATTTTATGGCAATGGTAAATAATTCTATTTTTATTGGCATAACTCCATTATCATGACCATTCATAGTATTTCGTGGCCTGCCACAGGGCTCTGTACTTGAAACTCCATCCTCTAAAACTGTCCTAGTTTATATGCTGATGAATCTTGCAGATGATCCAGAGATAGACAGAATTCTGTCATACATTGAATGACATAAGAGATTCAAAATTCCCTGGACATGTTGAAATGTTCAGCCCAAACCAAAATGTTTAATTTGACAGAGACTGATGTAGTTATAACATCATACTCCATTCCACTTTTAGGAATCACTCCTCAAAATATGGGATTAGGCAAAGTCTTATGTTTAAATTTTTTTATCCCATTATATTTTAAATAAGCAAATAATTGTAATTCTAATTTTTAAACAACAGATTTAAGTAGTGCTAAAGGCACAAAGGAATGATTAAACATCATACACAAATATTCCACATAGAAATAACTAATCTTCACATGATGATGTATTGCCTTTCATTTTTATTACTATAAATTTTTCTTATAAAATTATAATCATAGGTACACAATATCCTATTTTTCTCTAACAGCATTAATTCTTAGCATTTGCTCATTATGTTATATATACAACCATTAAAACATGCTTTGAAGATTCATGTTATATCCTATAACTTTATTTTCACATTCTTATAGTGCAAAGCATTTATATTGGGCAATGAACACTTTTATACATACACACATGGTGATATCTCTATTATCTTACGATATATTCTTAGAGGAGAAATTATTATGTTAAAAGAAGTGCTCTTATTTGAGCCATTTGACACCTACTACAAAATAAAACCTCAGGGGATATAAAATTTATATACAATAAAAATTATCTGATTTTTGTCTTAATACTGCTTTTATATTTACTAGTAAGAAAGAACATTTTATAATATGTCTGTTAGAAAACTATTGTTTTGCAAATTATTTCTTCATATTTCTTATATACCAGTAGAATTTAATTTTTTTCAATTATTATCTGTATGGTTGTTTTATATATTATAAAGATCAATGATTACTTAAAATATTCTTTTACAAAATGCCAAATAAGATTTTTTTTTGTTTGTTTGTAGAAAGTGATTTATTTATTTACAGAGAGAAACTGGAGAAGGAGAGAGAAACAGCTAACTCTCACACTGAGTGAGAGAATCCAGAAAGATGGAATCCAGGAGAGGAGAGCAGCTTCCACACCGAGTGGAAGGGAATAGAGAGAGATGGAGTTTAGGAGGGGAAGACAGGCTTCCAGGAGAGAATGTAGAGGGGACTCCAGAGGGGAGAAAGATGGCTTCCACGGGAGTGTTCGTGGAAGGGGACCCAAACATAAAGTCCAAAGGGGTGTGGAAGAAGGGGACTTTTGACCTGGGAGGAACCCCCACCTTCTCTAAGACCCCAGGCCAATGAAAGGAGTTCCTTAGAACTTCCGCTGGGGTGACTGACTCTTAGGTCCTTCCCACTCCAGCAAAATTTAAACATAAACCATTAAATCTCCTGAATGGAGAGAGATGGGGGCGGGGGCATGGCGCTGGGAAGTTCTTGCCCTTAAAACTACGCCCCCTTGTGGACCCGGAAAGAGAACACATTCTCTCATTCCCCCGCTTTGAACAGGAAAGCCCAACTTCTGTTGGAACATGGGCGTCGATCCTCTTTAACCACTTCCTGCTGAAATGGGGCATAGAAGGAGCCCTACAGTTGTGGTTTCCTCCAGAGAGGAGCCTTTCAGGGGTGCAGGTTGATCCTAAGGTCCACGATAGAGCCCACGAGCCAAGGACATCTGGGGTTCCAGCGGCACCAAATAACATTTTCACATATATATTTTTTGAAATTCAGAATGTCTTTTACATAATCAAATGTATTGATACTCACTTTGTTCTTTCTTATGTGATTACAAATTCTTTCCCACTAGGCCTAAATTTACCTATATGTTCTTCCAGATGTCATTAACTTTCCTTATTATAGATGCTCCTTAGCGTACAATGGGACTATACCCTGATACACCCGTTATAATTTGAAAGAATTATAAGTAAAAATGCACTTAATACACCTAACCTACTGAACATTATACCTTAGCTTAATCTACCTTGAATGTGCTCAGAACTCTGACGTTAGCCCATAGTTGGGCAAAAATATCTAACACAAAGTCTATTTTATAATAAAGTTTTGAATATATCATGTAATTTATTAAGTACTGTACTGAAAGTAAAAACCAGAATAGTTGTATGGGTACTCAAAATACAGTTTCTATTGAATGTGTATTACTTTTGTTCCCCATGAAGTCAAAAAATTAAGTAAAATTAAATAAGTAAATAAGTAAAAAGTAAATAAGTAAAACCATCATAAGTCAGGGACCATTTGTATATACATCTCTTATTCTTAGGGAATTTCTTTTATTGTATTCTGTGAGGTGAAGGTATAACAGCATTTTGTTAGATAAATGGCATATTGCCCCAACATATTACCTAAGTGTCTCAGTGTCAGCATTATTTATAACTTTTAAAACACAAAAATGGAAAACATAAAGTCTATCAACAGGGAAGTTATCAATGACAATTACAAATAACTACAGAATAAAAATAAACATATACATACCACATTTTTGGAATTTTAAGGGTACAGAAACATTATTTGCTATAACTATAAAATCAGGATATAAAAGTATTCATACAGCACAACTTCCATTATCTAAACATAAAAAGTGGAAGAAAATACATCAAAATTTTAACAATTATTATCTATACATCATCAGGTTATGTGTTTCCTTTTTAATGCTCTGTATTTTATAAGATACATTTGATAAGCGTGCATTACTTAAACAGCTTTTAGGCATTTAAGAAATCAATTACCTAATAACATTCCAAAGGAAATCAACCTAGGCAGAAACTCATGTGAAAAAGATTCTGGGAATGTTTGTTGATCACTAGATTATTATAAAAGAATGATAAACATGAACTAGCTATCCAGGAATCTACATTAACAGAAACATAATGTCCAATTTAGGGATAGCAACAGTCTCATACATTTTTATAATGGCTGGTCAACAAAGATTATATGACCTTTTGTTCTGAGTTCTGTATTTTGAAGAGAGCCTTAAAAAGCTAGAAAACAGGACAAGACTAAGAGGAAAATTCATCTTCAAATATTTGAAAATCATCTTAGACAAGAGTTAGTTTTCTGTCACCCCAAAAGACAGTACTGAAACCAGTTGGAGAAGTAGATTTTACCACAGCAGTTCGGATAGAAACAAGATGGTCACCTGCCAGGACCAGTATATAAAGATTTCTAATTTAAGTGACAAGGTAGATTGGATGTCTCAACATGTTTATTTCAAACTTGAAACTCTCTTAACTGTAGGATTATCTAATCATTTTCACTTTGGAAAATATGCTTTTCTATTACATTTTATCATCTGAACAGGATAAATTCAAATTTGACTTACTTATTCATATAGCTGTGTCTATTTTTAAGCTAAGAATTGTAATATTCATAGAAAAAAAGTGAATATTAATATTATGAAAGTTTAAAATAAAACCAAAAAATTAAGTTAGAAAATGTTTTAAAATTTCATCATTATGTGCTCTGGAGAGTCATTCAGGTAATAGTATTTCAGTTAGTATAAAGAATATGTATTATGATGCTATTAATATGATACTCATAACACTTTTGACATGGCAGAAAATATGAATTATAACCAAAATTCACAGTACAATAGCATCACCATGGTATCAAAGGCCATAATTGCTCTCATAATTCACAGAAAATATCATGATTTAAGAACTAAATGTCACATAAACTTTTTTATTATGATGAAAGATGTGTAATTGTACTTCTTGAAAGACATTCAGTCTAGTGACATTAGAGATTATAAAGCAAAACAAGAGTACTACCTATTGTAACTTGAGTTATTTATCAAGTTGACATAAAACTTTTATGCTCATATCAAAACTGTGTCTGTTTTGTCAATGTGTAGCCCAGATGACAGGTTCATTTTGAGTCCTTTCATCTGAATTACCTATGAATATTACTGAATACCAATGGATATCAGGGCAATCACAGAATTGTTGGGTATAACCAGGCCAGCCATTGTGAAAACAAGAGCTCTGATGTCCTGACCAGATAGACACATTAATTCATCTATTAATCATTAACTGTCATCTAAACCCTAAAGGTAGTACAAAGATGTATAAGATGTTATCCCTGTCATTAAGTTGTTTACAATGTAATCAACACTACAAGATTTGTGCACAAATAAATAGCTTTGATTTTTTAAAGAGCTCAGAGACTAACCAGAGTGTACCTAAAGATCTGTGATGGAGATAAATCTAATTTGCTCATTTCTCTCCAGACTCCAACACTTTTATTTGAGGTTGCCACATACAAAGATTATCGAGTAGGGCTCAGAGAAAAAAATAATACCAACATCAGATTAAATATAATAGTCAAAAAGTGAAATCTTCACCCAAACTATATAATTTACTATATGATTTTGAATAATGTTATCTGTCATATTAACCATGCACATTCTTCTAAATGGATATAGGTAACCGACAGTGCCAATATTTTGAACCGGGAGTGAAAGTAAGACTATCAAACTCTACCTCAGTTAAAACACATGTAGTCAATTTTTGCATTTGACATATGTTGATAAGGCTCCCCACTAGAAATGCTGGAATTGAGATAGTAAAATATACATAGGCTATTACACATTATTCACAGAGATAACATAGGCAATAAATAATGGTAATGTAATTGCAAGGCAAGAAACAGGTTGATTCCCTTTAATAAAAACATATGGAACGCTTAACTTGTTGTCTAGCCTAATATTGTGGGGTACAGTAGTAGAAGAGATCTTGATAAAGTGATCATATTATTTGTTATTGAAATGAGAACACTTTTGAGAAAAACACTCACTATTAATTTATAATGGAATAGCAAGTGGCATAACATGGCCATCCTGAGAAAACTGAGATGTATGACCATTCTGGATTTAGAGGACGTGCTCTGTATCTTGCTGGAGTCAGCATGTCAAAAACCCTTACTATACAAAGTGGCCTGAAAGATACTATGAGTTGAAAAACAAATAAGAGTTCAAAGAAGGAACTATAATAATGAATAAAATAAGGTTTGATTGATAAGACATAAAGATCAAGATTAAAGGTAGATGCTGGAAGAAGTTTAAGTAAAAGTAAAAAGGTTTAAGTGAAGGGAGAGGGAGAGCCTGAAGAAGTGTGATGAACCCGAGTCTATACTTATTTTGGAATGAGTGCCTGAATAGAATTTTTAAAGAATGATTTAATTGACTCCCATTGGCTGTCCTTGAAAAGCAGTTTAAGAGGATAACACTTCTTACTTCCCCTGTAAGAAGTGATTTTCCTCTTATAAAGCCAATTCCAATTATGGATTTCATGCATGTCAGGCTCAATAGGCAGGGATATGATTACATCGGAAAGTGGTATGCAATGTGTGCACTTTAAAATTACTCAGAGAATAACAGTTTGCAATCTTTATGTAAATCAGTAAGCCTTTCTGCCTCTATCACTCCCTCCCAGCATTGCAGGAGAAGTGCAAACCTCAGCCCTTTGGAAAGAAAAGTGATGATGAAATATTAATAAAGATTACTGACAAAGTAAGCAGTATGACTTAGGTTGTATAGAGCCATGGAACCTAGATGTTGAACCAATTTATTCAGCAACAGGGCAAGTTATTCAGTGGTTTTAAAGCAGATGACATCATCTCTATAAACTGCAGGGAGCCTTTGAGAGTGTGGTAGTATTTTTATTTAGGGGGAGGGAAAATTTGAAAGAAGGGAGTAATTTTATTAGGATTAAAAAGTAGGCAAAAAGGAAGGGAAATTTTAATGAAAATCTTCCTGCACTTCCACAAAATAGAATGGAGGCCTTCATTTCCTCTCTAAAATGGTTATACTTTCCTCAGTCTTGTCTTTTTGACCATGATGGGAATTTATTTAAACTATACATGCTCCTCAGCACAAGGCTACTGTGCTGAGGTTTTCAGATCATATGCACATGTGACTATCCAATGTGAAATTTTTATTTAAAAATCTAATAACATGACTTAGACATTTCCAATGGTAAGTGAAACAAGTAAGTCAGAAACAATTTTACCCATGTTAACGGCTTTTTATTTTAGAGACTTAGCTGATAACACCCTTTTAGGGAAAGGTCAGAAGGAAAAACTGTCTCTTAAATACAGAAGGAACACATGTCCCACACTTCCTAACATTCCTTCCCTGAGCTCAAGGGTTATTTATGCCTGAGATAAGGTGTGGCGGGTGGGGGTGGCAAGGAGAGAGGGAGAGAGAGGTTACAATTCTATTCAGCTGGCTGAGGGACTTAATGGTCAACAGGAATGTTCAAAGCAGCCACTGCATGTCATTTCCGGTAACCCCTCATGCTTTGCAAGGATAGGTTGTGAGTGGAAGGTTGCTATACGTGAACCTGTGATATTCAGGTTGTGCTGTTGGTACCTTCTTTCTCCTCCTCTGAGAAGGTCTTCTCATTATCGTTATTTCAACTCCATCACAAAATAAATTGTCCATGAGTCAAAGGAGATATACTTCACATTGGTAAATTTCAACATTGAGCAGTAAAATGAGGCAGCATACATTAATCAGGAGATATACCCATTTTTATGCATGAGAAATCTGAGGACTAGAGAGGCCTTCAGTGACTGGTTCAAGGTCAATAAATTAGTTACCAAGGAAACACAAAGAATAAACTCAAGGTCTCCTAAATCCTAGCTGCGTTACTTCTTCGAAAGCGTACTGCTGACTTGAAAGCTTTAAAAACTCTCATGGTCTCCTTTGATAGGTATTTTCCTATAGGCTAGAAAGGTAACTAAGGTCATTTTTATAAACCAAAGTGAATTAAAGAAGAAGACTACAGCTATTTCTCAAAGATTGTAGTTCAATTATATCCCTGACGGTGAATAACTCATGAAACAAGAAACACAGATGAGAACTCAAGGGGTAGAGTGAGGCCATCCTGACTTCAAATTTTTCAAAGGAAGAAGAGAAGTTCCATTATTATATTCAAAGGACTTTAGTGGATGATTGTGGTATTGTTGCATAGGATTTTTAGATTTTTAAAGCCAAAAGAACAGTCATTCTTCATGACTCTGAGGATTTAATGGGACATAGACCTGAGATATCACGGTACAAGCTGGAACTGCAAAAGACCAACTGAGCTTTGCTGTAAACCATTAACTGCTATTAGTAAATACATTAAATAGATATGCTTAAATTTTTTTGCTTTATACGAGGATCATGAGCCTTCCAGAGAACCTTTCATTCAGTTAAATAGCAGTATGGGTTGGGGTCCTGCTATGGTATGCAATTCATATACATTGGCAAAATTAAAGTGCTGTTTTTCTTTTATTGACAGGTACTAAAGACTAATGAACTATGGAGACTATTAGTTCACACAACCTATGAAGAATGTCAACATAAGAAATGTAAATATGCCCATAATTAACAAATTTAATAATCATTTCCTTCTGATTAAGGGTATTCAGTCAAATCTAGTACTCATAAAATAAGATGGATATATGTACAAACATAAAAACTAGTGAACACACATACGCACAAATTCCAAAATACATAAGAATGTCAGACTTTCAGCAATTTTAATGCTGAACTGAGAAATAAACAGATAAATCTAAGATTTTTCTCATAATAATCCCTGAACTAAAGCTCGTCTTTTATACCATAAAGTATTTTATCCCTTGTTCAGATTCATAAGTTGATATATCTGTATCTATCTATATAAATATATATACATGATTTTATATACACTTACTTATTGATATGGTTTGGCTTTGTGTCCCCTCCCAAATCTCATTTTGAATGGTACTCTCATAATTCCCATGTGTTGTGGGAAGGACCTGGTGGGAGATGATTGAATCATGGAAGTGGATTTCCCCATACTGTTCTCATGGTAGTGAATAAGTCTCACAAGATATGGTGGTTTTATCAGGGTTTTCTGCTTTTGCATCTTCCTCATTTTATCTTTGCCTGTTGCCATGTGAGGCATGACTTGCTCTTCCTTGCCTTCCACCATGCTTGTGAGGCTTCCTCAGACATGAGGAACTCTGAATCCAATTAAATATCTTTCTTTTGTAAATTGCCCAGTTTTTGGTATTGCTTTATCAGCAGTGTGAAAATAGACTAATACAGTAAATTGGTACCAGTAGAGTGGAACATTGCTGAAAAGATACCCAAAAATGTGGAAGCGACTTTGGACCTGGGTAACAGGCAGAGGTTGGAACAGTTTGGAGGGCTCAGAAGAAGACAGGAAAATATGGGAAAGTTTGGAACTTCCTAGATACTTGTTGAATGGCTTTGCTCAAAATGCTGATAGCATTATGGACAACAAGTTCCAGGCTGAGGTGGTCTCAGATGGAAATGAGGAACTTATTGGGAACTGGAGCAAAGGTGACTATTGTCATGTTTTAACAAAGAGACTGGCAGAAGTTTGCCCCTGTCCTAGAGATTTATGGAACTTTGAACTTGAGAGAGATTATTTAGGGTATTTGACAGAAAAAGTTTCTAAGCAGCAAAACATTTAAGAAGTAACTTGGAACCCATTAAAAGCATACTATTTTAAAAGGGAAACAGAGCATAAAATTTTGAAAAATTTGCAGCTTGACAATATGATAGAAAAGAAGATTCTATTTTCTGGGAGAAATTCAAGCCAGCCGCAGAAATATGCATAAGTAACGAGGAGCCAAGGCTAATCCCCAAGACAATGGGGAAATGTCTCCAGGGCATGTCTGAGGTCTTCACGGCAGCTCCTCCTATCACAGGGCTGGAGGCCTAGGAGGAAAAAGTGGCTTTGTGGGCTGGGCCCAGGGTCCCAGAGCTGTGAGCAGCCTAGGCATTGGATTCCTGAGTATAAGCCACTCCAGTCATGGTCCAGCCCTGAAAGGGGCCAATGTAGAGCTCAGGTCATGGCTTCAGATGGTACAAGCCCCAAGCTTTGGCAGCTTACATGTGGTGTTGAGTTTGTGGGTACACAGAAGTCAAGAATTGAGGTTTGAGAACCTTCACCTAGGTTTCAGAAGTTTGCTGCAGGGATGGGGTCCTCATGGATAACTTCTGATAGGGCAGTGTGGAATGGAAATGTGGAGTCAGAGCCCTTACACAGAATCTTTACTGGGGCACCACTTAGTGGGGCTGTGCGAAGAGGGCTTCCATCCTCCAGACCCCAGAATGCTAGATCCACTGACAGCTTGCACCATGCACCTGGAAAAGCTGCAGAAACTCAGTGCCAGCCTGTGAAAGCAGCTGGGAGGGGAGCTGTACCCTGCAAAGCCACAGGGGCAGAGCTGCCCAAGATCATGAGAAACCATCTCTTGCATCATCATGACACACATGTGAGACATGAGATCAAAGGAGATCATTTTGGAGCCTTAAGATTTGACGGCCCTGCTGGATTTCAGACTTGCATTGGCCCTGTAGCCCCTTTCTTTGGCCAATTTCTCTCATTTGGAACTGTTGTATTTATCCAATATATCTGTACTCCCATTGTATCTAGGAAATAACTAGCTTACTTTCGATTTTACAGTCTCATAGGCAAATGAGACTTGGCTTACCTCAAATGAGACTTTGGACTATGGACTTTTGAGTTAATGCTGAAATGAGTTAAGACTTTAGGGGACTTTTGGGAAGGCATGGTTGGTTTTGAAATGTGAGGAAATGAGATTTGGAAGGGGACAGGGATAGAATGATATGGTTCAGCTCTGTATCCCCACCCAAATCTCATCTTGAGTTGTACTCCCACAATTCTCATGTGTTGTGGGAAGGACCTGATGGATAATTGAGTAACGGGGGCAGTTTTCCCCATACTGTTCTCATGGTACTGAATAAGTCTCACAAGATCTGCTGGTTTTATCAGGAGTTTCTGCCTTTGTGTCTTCCTCATTCTCTCTTTGCCTACTGCCATTCATGTAAGATGCGACTTGCTCTTTCTTGCCTTCCACCATGATTGTGAGGCTTCCCCAGCCACGTGGAACTCTAATTAAACCTCTTTCTTTTGTAAATTGCCCAGTCTCAGGTGTGTCTTTACCAGCAGCATGAAAACGAACTAATACACTCATTCTCCAATCTATAGAAGATTAAAAGCAGCAAATTAGAAGGTAAAAACAAGTAATGAAAGTTGTCAGTATAGATAACAGACTGCAATGAAAAATGACAGACATTCTTGCAGCAAGCTGGAGGATGAAATCTCTATAACTATACTGAAGTAATTACATATTTCAATAAATAAAAAGAGCATGGTAATATGCTACATGGTCTGACACTTGATGGACATATTGATCTATTTTTGAGTCATGAAGCAAGATATTTTTATACTGTTAGATTTTGTTTATCATCTTG
The DNA here is from genome assembly GCA_963573385.1 of Cacajao melanocephalus. Lineage (NCBI taxonomy): Eukaryota > Metazoa > Chordata > Mammalia > Primates > Pitheciidae > Cacajao > Cacajao melanocephalus. Next base: position 12,182 of record CAUYLG010030672.1, read on the forward strand.
TATATAAATTTGGATAAAATATAATGTAGCTTGCTGATTTTCTAAACATTTCAGTTCTTAAAAAGGCTACTTTTAGTTTTCTGAAAAACTAACATTTTTAGAATACCTTTTTCCTTGATGATGCTAGATTAAAAGTAAATTATCCTGTGTATATGTGTATGTGGGAAGAAATGTGAGTATATGGAACGAATTTTAATGTGGACATCAACATATACAGAGGCAGAGCTCCTCCTAGGGTGTGGGGAACAGGGGCCTTGTCTGAGGCCTCTGACGGTATAAACAACTTAATTTTAAAACCATATAAAATTAATGGGCTCATATGAAGTATAGTGATTAATTAATCACTATGAAGATTTAGAATATTGGGTAGATCAAGATAATTTAGAACAATGGATACAGAAGAGGTACTTTTGTAATGGTTTATTAGGCAAAAAGTGTAGGTGAAGATTCTTCATAGTGTTCAAGCACTGTCTCTTTCTTTTAAGGTCCAGAAATTATATCTTTGAGTATTTTATTGTCAAATGTGTTATTTCTGGCTAATTTTATATCTCTCACTATGATAAAGTATAGCAATACTATTATTAATCATAAAACTATGACTCTACATGACCAGTTTATTTTAAAGCAATGTACATCTTCTTGCTTCTGCAATCCTCTTTCATTTATTTAATGTTGGTTACACTATCACTCATGGCACTACCTCACCCATCCTACCTCTTGTGAATACTAACTTCCAGTGCCTTTCTTAAAAGTTTATTACTGTGCTTTCTTGATGATGATCACAAATATAAGTCTAACTCAGAGTATGCAGAAAAATGTGAGCAATATTTTGTATTATGGTCACGCTAAATTTATCAATCACAATTTAAAGATATAAGACACATCTTCCAATAATGTCTTCTTTTGAACTCTTTAGACCGTAATCAATACATTTATAGAATATAATATTTTTCAATGCTGATAGCATCCCTGTATTTTATACATAGCTATCAGCATGGAGGATAGACAAGGGACCCACAGGAAGAGTAAGAACAATGGTTACATTTTCTCAAGAAATGCCCAACCTTCATCCAGCACAGCTTATGACCAACCTGAGAGAGTTTTATGTTTTAAAATCAATAGAAAGCAAGAGAAGTCACTGTTGGGTAATGGTCTCAATAGCCCACAGAGGAATCAGTTGGAGCCACCTCCAGAGGACTGCCTAACACATGACACAAAGCCTATGGAGGACATAGGATGGCCATAGTGCATGCTAGCAGCATACAGAACAGAGGGTAAATTTTCACTCATGCAGATAAAGACCAAGTGGAGATGAGGACCATCAGCTCTCAGAAAACTGAACTCATTCTGTGTTCACTGTGAAAGCCACCCCAAGTCAGCATGTTGCCATTATTTGGGCTGTCGAATATCACACAATCTTGTGAAAGAAATACAGTGCTTGGGCTGTAATCCAGCCACTGTGCCCCAGTATGATTCTACTGATACGAATCTTGAAGCTTCCCATGGCATCCTGTAAACTTCATATGCAGGGTAGTGCATCTGAGAATAAATTAAAGGTGAGAAATGAGGATGAGGGCCCACTTGGGTCCCATTCAGACTCAAGACAGCTTGCTCAAACATCAGTATCAGCCTTGGCCAGAATCAGGTACCAGAGAAGGATTTAGACAAATTTGAGGAAGACACTTCAAGTCAGTGATATTCATAACATTCTGCAGTGTACTGCCCAAAAGGCTCTTTTGTCTCTGCCCTGTCCCAGTCACTGGAGGGTTACTTTAAAAGCTTGAGGAGGAGGCTGGTCAAGGTGGCCAGATAGAAGCAGCTAGTGTGCACCATTCTCACAGAGAGAAATAGAAGCAGCAATTAATACACCACCTTCAACTGAAACATCCAGGTATGTGCATTGAGATTCATCAAAAAAAGAAGAAAAACCCCTTAACCCATAAAGAACAGAGAAAATCAAGGCAGGATGACCATCCACCTAGGAGTGACACAGAACCAGGGGAGCTTCCTCTGGCCAGGGAAGTGGTTCCAGGCCCCACTTCTCACTGGGCAGGGCCACCCAACCTGGGCAGCACAACAACTCTGCCCTTGCCTGACTACTTCAAACAGAGGCAGCACAGCAGTTGAAAAGCAAATAAACAAAAAAATACATGCAGACATGAGGGAAAAAACAATGCAAGAAATGCAGCAACTCAAATAGCCACAGTGTCTTATATCCCCCAAACGACTGCATTAGTCCTCCAAATAAGTGGATTACTTTTCCAACAAGGGCACTTAATCAGAATCAGTTGGCTGAAATGACAGAAATAGAATTCAGAATACCTATAGAAACAAAGATCATCAAGAGTCAAGAGAACAGCAAAACCCAATCCAAGGAAACTAAGAATCACAATAAAATGATACAGGAGCTGACAAACAAAATATCCACAATAAAAAAGAACCCAACTGATTTGAAAAAGCTGAAAAACACACTACAAGAAATTCACAATGCAATCACATGTATTAGTGGAATAGGTCAAGCTGAGAAAAGAATTTTGGAACTTGAAGACTGGTTCTTTGAAATAAGAGAGTCAGACAACAAAATAAATAATAATAAATGAAAAGAAACAAACAAAAAAACTATGGAAAAATATGGAATTATGTAAAGAGCCCAAATCTATGAATTATTCACATCCCTGGAAGGATTGGGAAGGAAAAAAAAGACAACTTGGAAAACATATTTTAGGATAGTTGCCCATGAAAACTTCCCCATCCTCACTAGGGAGGCCAATAGTCAAATTCAGGAAATACAGAGAACTCCTGCAGATTCTACATAAGAATTTAATCCCCATGCCATATAATCATCAGATTTTCCAAGTTTGAAATGAAGGAAAGAATGAAAAAGACAGCTAGAGAAAAAGGGTACACCACCTAAAAAGAGTATCCCAAAAAACTAAGAGGAGATCTCTCAGTCAAAAGAGATTGGGGGCCTATATTCAATATTTTTAAAGAAAACACTCTTGAACCAAGAATTTCATATCGAGCCTAACTGAGCTACCTCAGTGGAGGAGAAATAAGAACCTATTCAGATAAGCAAATGCTGAGTGACTTTTTTACCACCAGACCCACTTTACAAGAGATCTTGAAGGAAGTACTAAATATGGAAAGGAAAGACCATTACCAGCCAATACAAAAACACACTTAAGTACACTGATCAGTGACACCAAAAAGCAACCACCCAAACAAGCTGGCACAATAACCAGATAACAACACAATGACAGGATCAAATCCACACATATCAATACTAACCTTGAATGTAAACAGGCTAAATACCCCATTTAAAAGCCACAGAGTAGCAAACTGGACCAAAAAGCAAGACCCAGTGGTATGCTATCTTCCAGAGACCTATCTCATATGCAAGGACACCCATAGGCTCAAAATTGAGGGAGAGAGAAGAATTTACCAAGTAAATGGAAATCAGAAAAGAAGCAGGGATTGCAATCCTAATTTCACACAAAACAGACTCTAATCCAACAAGGTCAAAGAAGACAAAGAACGGCATTACATAATGGTAAAGGGTTTAATTCCACAAGAAGAGGTAACTATTCTAAATATATATGCACCCAACACAGGAGCACCCAGATTCATAAAACAAGTTTTTGGAGACCCACAAAGAGACTCAGATGCTCACACTATAGTGAGACACTTCAACACTCCACTGAAAGTATTAGACAGATCATTGAGGCAGAAATTTAACAGAGATATCCAGGACCTGAACTCAATATTGGGCCAGATGGATCTGACAGACCTCTACAGAACTCTCCACCCCAAAACAATAGAATCTACATTCTTCTTCACTAAGCATGGCACATACTCTAAAATAGACCACACAATCAGACATAACACAATACTTAAAAATGCAAAAGAATTAAAATTATACCAAACATACTTTCAGACCACATCACAGTAAAAGTAGAAATAAACACTAAAAAATCATCCAAAACCATTCACTTACATGGAAATTAAACAACCTGCTCCTGAATAACTTTTGGAGGAGCAATGAAATTAAGGCAAGAATCAAGAAGTTATTTAAAACTAATGAGAACAAAGATACAGCATAATAGAATCTCTGGGACACAGCTAAGGCAGCGTTAAGATAAAAATTTATGATGTTCAAATCCAACCTTCTCCATTTGCTCTTTACTGACCATTCGGTCGGAAATGATCAGACTTCACATTCATAATATTAATTATATTACCTACTTGGATTTTATCACTTACTCTGTACCATTGTTACCTTCTCATTTATACAATTTTTGTCTTTAAAATAAAGGGCGAGCACTCTGACAGACAAATTAATTTCTTATACTTTATATCTGTTTCTTTACTTAGAAAAGTTGCTTAATAATAAAAGCTCAGCCAGGCACAGTAGCTCAGACCTGTAATCCCTGCACTTTTGGGTGGCCAAGGAGGACAGATCACTTGAAATCAGGAGTTTGAGACCAGCCTGGCCAACATGGTGAAACCCCATATCTACTAAAAATACAAAAATTAGCTGGATGTGGTGGTGTGCACCTATGATCCCAGCTACTCAGGAGGCTGAGGGACAAGAATCACCTAAACCTGGTATGCTGAGGTTGCAGTAATCTGAGATCATACCACTACACTCCAGCCTGGGCAACAGAGTGAGACTCTGTCTCAAATAATAATAATAATGATAATGGTAATAATAATAGCTTAACAAATACTAATTTGTTCTAAAAACATTTATAGCCCTAAATGCTTATGTGAAAAAATTAGAAATATATCAAATTAACAACTTAACCTCACAATTAAAAGAACTAGAGAAACAAGAACAAATTAGCCATTAAGCTGGCAGAAGACAAGAAGTAATGAAAATAAGAGCCAAACTAAAGATTGACTCCAAAAATTTATTCAAAATATCAATAAAAAATGAGTTTATTTTTTGTGAAAATTAATAAGATAGGTCACTAGGTAGACTAATGAAAAAAGAGAGATATCCAAGTAAACAAAATAAAAAACAATATAGGGGGTGTTATTATTGTCTCCAAAGAAACACAAAAACCCATCAAAGACTACTATGAACATCTCAATAAACAAAAACTAGAAAACCTAGAAGAAATGGATAAATTTCTGGACATATACACCTTCCCAAGACTGAAAAAAAGAACATATTTATTTCCTAAACAGACTAAAACAAGTTCCAAAATTGAATCAGTAATTGGCTACCTGCCAAAATGCTCAGGAACAGATAGATTCACAGCATAATTCTACCAGATGTACTAAAAAGTGCTGGTACCATTTCTGACTGAAAGTATTCTACAAATTTGAAGACAAGGAGTTCCTTTCCAATGCATTCTATGAGGCCAGTGTGGTCTTGATACCAAAACCTGGCAGAGACAAAACAAAACAAAAAACGAAAACTTCGGGTCAATATCCTAGATAAAACATTGACACAAAAATCCTCGTCAAAATACTTGCAAACCAAATCAAGCAGCACATTAAAAAAAAAAAAAGCCAATCCATCACAATCAAGTAGAACTTATATCTGCAATGAAAGCTTGGTTCAACATATGCAAATCAGAAATGCCATTCATCACATAAACAGAACAAAAGACAAAAACCACAAAAAGACAAAAACCACATGTTTCTCAAAGATCAGATGGTTATAGGTGTGTGGTGTTCCTTCTGAGGCCTCTGTTCTGTTCCATTGGTCTATATCTCTGGGGAAAGGATTCCCTGTTAATAAATGATGTTGGGAAAACTGGCTAGCCATGCGCAGAAAGCTGAAACTGGAACCCTTCCTTACACCTTACACTTAAATTAACTCCAGATGGATTAAAGATTTAAACATAAGACCTAACACCAAAAAAATACCCTAGAAGAAAACCTAGGCAATACCATTCAGGCCATAGGAATAGGCAAGGACTTCATGACTGAAACACCAAAAGCAATGTCCACCAAAGTCAAAATACACAAATGGGATCTAATTAAACTTAAGAGCTTCTGCACAGCAAAAGGATGCCGAGAAATATGAAAGCTTTTACACTGTTGGTGTGAGTGTAAATTAGTTCAACCATTGTGGAAGACAGTGTGGCAATTCCTCAAGGATCTAGAACCAGAAATGCCATTTGACCCAGCAATCCCATTACTGGGTATATACCCAAAGGAATATGAATTGTTCTACCATAAAGACATATGTACATGTATGTTCACTGCAGCATCATTCACAATAGCAAAGACATGGAATCAATCTTAATGCCCATCAATGGCAGATTGTGTAAAGCAAATGTGGTTTCATATACACCATGGAATACTATGTAGTTATAAAAAAAATAAAAAGAGTAAGATCAGTCCTTTTCAGAAACATGGATGGAGATGGAGGCCATAATCCTTAGCAAACTAATGCAGGAACAGAAAACCAAATACCACGTTCTCACTTATAAGTGGAAGCTAAATGATGAGAACACACGGACACAAAGAAGGGAACAACAAACACTGGGGTCTACTTGAGGGAGGAAGGTCAGAGGAGGGAGAGGATCAGAAAAAAAAATCCATTTGGTACTAGGCTTAGTACTTGAATGACAAAATAATCTGTACAACAAACCCTGTGACATGAGTTTACCTATACAACAAACCTGCACATGTATTCCTAAAATGAAAATAGAAGTTTAAAATAATAAAAAATTTAAAAAGGAATTCATAATTTACTGATTATATGAAAATAATTAGCTGTCATAAATATTTAAAAATGTGTTATTAAAAATAAAGCTTGAAAGGGTCAATCCAAATCGCAAGTACACTGAAGCATGGGGTATGGTTCAGGGCACACCTTTCCTGGGTCTAAGCATGGTAATGTACAGAAGCGTCCAAGAAAATACAGGACGCAAAAAATGACAATGAACACCTTAGAAAGATTAAAAATCTAAAAAACATAGGTTTGGGCTAACACATTAAGATTTTCCTTAGAAAAATAAAAAATTGCATAGAGGTTAACTTGGAAGATAAGGAGGCCCAAAGAATGTAATTCCAGTGTACTAAGAGATACTGTCTCTTTGAAGAAAATGATGATGAACAAGAAGGGAAGAGGAAGAGGAACAGGGTGACAATGATGATACACTGATGATGACATCAATTGTAATGTAATACAGTCTTCGATTAGGTACAGTTGTTTGGAAAGGGCTGAAAGTGATAAAATACATCATAAAAGACTAAAAATATTCTAGTCAGGAGTCTTAAGAAGTAGTCATTGCAGAGGAGGTAAATTAAGTACCTTCATCTCAGAGGACCATGTGTGGAATCAGTGTTTTGTGTCTGGACTAAATTTGCCCTGTAAAAATTACTTTAAAAATTCCCACATTTTTAGCCAGGCATGGTGGCATGAGCCTGTAATCCCAGTTAGTCAGGAGGCTGAGACAGGAGATTAAATTGAACCCAGGAGGTGGAGGCTGCAGTGAGCCGAGATTGCACCATGGCACTCCAGCCTGGGCAATGGTGCAAGACTCCATCTCGAAAAACATTTTTTGTCCACATTTTGACTCTTGCTTTATAGCAGTTTTACTTAGTGCTGTTCTGTGTTTTCAATAACAACAACAACAAAAAAGAAAATACACTGACAACTCCGATACTTACATTCTGGTTTTTATCGATTTGAAAAAATGACAACTTCAGACATAGATTTTTTTTCTTCTCACAGAACCCCCAGAAGTGATTGTGAATTCAGGAATGGCACTGCATCACTTCAGTCTTCAATATATTACAATGTAAATGTGTCTTAGGTATACTCAAATTTGTGAGCAAGGGCCGTGAAACATTTAAGAAGAAAATTATATTGTCATTAACATGCAAATCCATCTTAGTGGATCCATGCACAAGACATTTGCTACAAATACCTAAAGGATGAATTATCAGTTACATTGTGTGGGCTGCTTACAACAAGAGACAGAGATGTAAGCAGCCAAAAGAACTTTTTAGGAATTTGATCAGACAAGAAAGACCACAGAAGCAATAGAATAAACCATATTGGGATATATATAGCCAGGAACAAAAACCGAAGACAAGGGTAGAAAATATGAGAGAGAAAAATAAAAACTTCCCAGGCTCAGACTCAGACTGGCAGAGGCAGCAACAATCGGAGAAGCTATATACTTGCAGTAAGAAAGCTAAGCCCTATGAAATGTTTTCTTATGGTTTGACTTAAAACATATCAAAGTTTATCACAATGTACTTATGCTGGATTGTACTTTCTCGTGAATTATGTGTGCTGAAAATTTCAAATCTTAGGTGAAAAGAACAAGGAATTAATTTGTAATCCTGAAAAAAGAAAAGGATTCTAGCCTATTCTCAAAGCCTTCAGGCTGCTTTGCGTGATGACTATGAGATGAAGTGTGCTGCCATCTCACCAAAGGGAGATTTGTCTGACTTCCCAAACTAGAGAGCACATGCACAGAAGTATTTTCAAACAAACATACTGGAGTGTTTTGTGCTATTTAAAATATCATATAATAAACATATATCATTTTTATAAAAAGGAAATACTAAACATCTATAATCTCATCACCCAGAGATAAGCACTACTAAATTTGGTATATTTCCTTCCATTCTTTCTATTCCTGCTTAGAATTATTCCTTGCATCACCAGATTTGAAGTACAAAATAAGTTCACATTTCTTCTGGTATTCAAAGTCAGGGCCTGAATCTCATCTTATAAATAACAATAAGTCATTTTTTCCTCTTAAACATTGCTTTCCTCAATATTCCTCAGAATCCTTACGGTGAACACAATTGACTCTTTAACCCATACTGTATACAATGAGAACCAGGTAATTTTTGAAATGAAAACAAAATTGTTATTAAAAAGGGTGAATGAATAGTAAGTGGCCAGTGGGCCAAAACAATGTCTAGTGGGCAAAACAAATGTGCAATGCATTTCCATGGGTTCTCAAAATAAAGAAACTCTAAATTCTGAAAATTGTATTTTTTGATGTTGCAGAGGCTACAGCTTTCATCTGAAGAACTGAACCGTATGATACAAATGAAACAAACACTAAGCACATTTTTGTCTCTCCTCTGGCCTTTTCTTGGGTGTTTCCTTTAAGCATATTTTCCTCCTTAAGTATATTTCCATGATGATTTAGAAGAGCAGCCAGAAGGAAGCAGAAAATAATTAAAACCTAACATCTTAAGCAAGAGTAGAGGTCAGTACAGAAAGCCTGAATTTTTCCTAAGCTATAATATCTAGCCCCAACATTTTCAACTATTTCATAATCTCAGAACCCTTTGCTCAAATAATGTTTTATAGATTTGCTAGGATTAACATACAGAAAATTGAAGCATTCCAATACACCAACAGCATCCCAGCTGACAGTCAAAGCAAGAATGAATGTAATCCCATTCACAATAGCCATAAAAGGAACATACCTCAATGTAATAAGAGTCATCTATAACAAACCCACAGCCAATATCATATTGAATGGGAAAAAGCTGGAAGCATTCCCCTTGCAAAACAGCATAAGACATGGATGACCTCTCTCACTGCTACTATTCAACATAGCATTGGAAGTCCTGGCCAGAGCAAACAGGCAACAGAAAGAAATAAAGGGCATCCAAATAGGAAGAGAGGAAGTCAAACTATCCCTGTTTGCAGATGACACGATTGTATATTTAAAAAACCTTATAGTCTTGACCCAAAAGCTCCTTTAACTGATAAAGAACTTCAGCAAATTTTTAGGATAAAAATCAACATAGAAATATCACTAGCATTCGTAGACGCCAACAACGGACAAGTTCATAGCCAAATCAAAAACAAAACGCCACTCACAATTGCCACGCAAATAATAAAATATCTAGAGATACAGCTCATCAGGGAGGTTAAAGATTTCTACAATGAGAATTACAAAACACCGCTGAATGAAATCAGAGTTCTCACAAACAAATATAAAAATATTCCATGCACATAGATAGAAAGAAATCAATATTGTTAAAAATGACCATACTGCCCAAAGCAATATAAAGACTCAATGCTATTCCTATCAAACTACCAATCACATTCTTCACAGAATTAGGAAAAAAAAAAACTATTTTAAAATGCATATGGAACTGAAAAAGAGCCTGAGTAGTCAAGGCAATCCTAAGCAAAAATAACAAAGCTGGAGGCATCCTATTACAAACAACCCCATTAAAAATGGGCCAAATACATAACAGATACTTTTGAAAAGAAGACATCCATGAAGCCAACAAGCATATGAAAAAACTCAATATTACTGATTATTAGAGAATTTCAAATCAAAACCAAAATGACATACCATTTCATACCTGTCAGAATGGCAATTACTAAAGAGTCAAAAAATAACAGATTCTGGCAAAGTTGAGGAGAAAAAACAATGTTTGTACACCGTTGGTAGGAGTATAAATTAGTTTAACCATTGTGGAAAGCAGTGTGGCAATTCTTCAAAGAGCTAAAAACAGAACCACCATTCAACCCAGCAATCCCATTACTGGGTATATACCCAAAGGAATATAAATTATTCTACCACAAAGCATGCATATGAATGTTCACTGCAGCAATATTTATAATGGCAAAGACATGAAATCAACTTAAATGCCCAATACTGACAGGCTAGATGAAGAAAATTGGTACATATGCACCATGGAATACTATGCAGCCATAGGAAAGAATGAGATCATGTCTTTTGCAGGGACATGGATGAAGCTGGAGGCCATTCTCCATAGCAAACTAATGCAGGAAGAAAAAAAAATACCCCACGTTCTCAGTCATAAGTGGAGGCTAAATGATGAGAAGACATGGACACAAAGAGGGGAACAATGGACATTGGGGATTAATTGACGGTGAAGAGTTGGAGAAGGGAGAGAATAAGAAAAAAAAAAGTAAGTATTGTCTACTAGTTTTAGTACCTGGGCGAGAAAATGATCTGTACAACAAATCTCTGTAACATGAGTTTACCCACATAACCAACCTGCACTTGTACCCCTGAACCTAAAATAAAAAGTTAAAAAAATAAGAAATTAAATTTTAAAAAGAATAAAATACCTCAGAATATAAGAATGAGAAATGTGAAAAATCTCTACAATGAGATTTACAAAACATTTTTCAAAGAATCAGAGATAACAAAAACAAATGAAAAATATTCCATGCTCATAAGTAGGAGGAATCAATATTGTTAAATGGCCATACAGCCCAAGGCAATTTACAGATCCAATGTTATTCTTATCAAACTACCAATGACGTTCTTCACAAAATTAGTGAAAAAATTATTTTAAAATTTATATGCAACCACAAAAAAGCTCAAATTGCCAAGGCAATCCTAAAGAGAAAGAAGAAAGCTGGAAGTATCACATTACCCAACTTCAAACTACAGTGCAGTGTTACAATAACTGAAACAACATAGTACACATACAAAAACAGACACATAGACCAACGGAACAGAATAGAGAGCTAGAAATAATGCTGCATGCCTACAGCTATCTGATCTTCAACAAAGCTGACAAAAAAACAAACAATGGGGACAGAACTTCCTATTCAATAAATGGTGCTGGGATAACTGGCTAGCCATATGCCGAAGATTGAAACTGGACCCTTTCATTACACCATATTCAAAATTCAATTCAAGATAGGTTAAAGACTTAAATGTAAAACCTAAGAATATAAAAACACAATAAAAAAAACAGGAAATACCATTCTGGACATACAACCAGAAAAATATTTCACGATAAAGATACCAAAAGCATTTGCCACAAAAACAACAATTGACAAATGTGACCTAATTAAACAAAAGAGCTTTTGCACAACCAAAGAAACTATCTGTTGAGTAAATAGACAATATACTGAATGGGAGAAAATGTTTGCAAAATATGCATCTGACAAAGGTCTATTATCCAGCATCTATAAGAGATTTAAACAAATTTATAAGCAAAAAGCAAACAACTACATTAAAAAATGAGCAAAGGACATGATGGACACTTTGCAAAAGAAGTCATATATGCAGCCAAGAGGCATATGAAAAAAATAGTTTGCATCAGTAAGCATTAGAGAATTTCAAATCAAAACCACAATGAGATACCGTCTCATAGCAGTCAGAATTGCTACTATTAAAAAGTCAAAAAATAACAGGTGCTGGTGATTTTGTGGAGAAAAGGAAATACGTATACACTGCTGGATGGAATACAACTTTTTTCAGCCATCATGGAAAATATTTTGGTACTTTCTAAAGAATGTAAAGCCGAATTACCATTTAGCCCAGTAATCCCATTACTGGATATATACCCAAAGAAATATAAATCATTTTATCATAAAGATATATACACATGCATGTTCATTGCAGCATTATTCACAATAGTGAATACATGGATTCAACGTAAATTCCCATTAATGGACGACTGGATAAAGAAAATGTGGTACATACACACCATGAAATATTATACAGCCATAAAAAGAATGAGATCATGTCTTTTGCAGCAACACGGATAGAGCAACATGGATGGAGCCATTATTTTAAGTAAACTAACACAGGTACAGGAAACCACATACCTCATGTTTTCACTTGTAAGTGGTAGCTAAACATCAAGTACATATGGACACGAAGAAGTGAACAACAGACACTGGACTTACTTGAGGGTAGAAGGTGAGAGAAGGGAGAAAATCAAAAAACTACCTATTGGGTCTTATGCTTATTACTTGGATGATGAAATAATATGTATTCCAAACTCCTGTAAAATACAGTTCACCTATATGAAAAACCTGCACACATAACTCTGAACCTAAAATAGAAGGTTAAAAAAGAAAAGTTAAAACAGCTCACTGCAAAGTAGGTATTGGTGGGCAGAGACAGTGAGATTCTGATACACACCCTTAAGAATCTTTGCCCCATACCCTATTTCTTATTATCATGTGCTGTGTCTATGCATGTGATCTAATGTCTTCTACCTACCCACTGTTTCCAATTTATGCTCTTTATTCATAGCCCCAGGAGAACAAGTCTGTACTCCTGATGTCTTTACGTACTCCCACATTACTTAACATCACGTGTTTTACCCAGCCACAGATCAATGAATGTTATTGACTCACCAAATAACGAATTTAAAGCAATTAGTCAATACTACACTAGCCTTAAGGGAAAATAATGTGGTATGCACTTGTTTTGAATAACCTTTATTTGTGCATAGTTGTGGTAACAACCACTACACTCATGGCTAAATGAAGAAAAGCTCTCTCCATTTTTTTATCAGATTATTTATTCTCCACCCCTTCTTGACTATAGTCTACAAGTCTCTGACAGACAATTGTCTTTAATTCATATAACGTAGCCATTGTAGACATTTACAGACGTTGGCCTGCAAAGTTAATCTAGCCTCTTTCCTGTAGACCTTCAGGTAACTCAACCACAGAAGTTATTTTATTACTCTCTTCTAGAAGCTCTGAAATGATGAAATGTCAAGAACTCCCCTTAGCTGCCAATTCTTACGTTGTCACTGTTATGTCTGTCATCTCTGGAATCAGACTTCCTGGAGAAAAATGCATTATAAAACACTCCCTAACTGCTTAGCCTTAAAGACAAAGTTCTAACACTCTCTGTGCATAATTTGTCTTATTTGTAAAATGAAAAAAAAAAGTGGGAGGAAATAATATCAGTATTCATTGGACAGAGTTTTTGTGAGGATTAAATTTCCTAATGCTTATAAAGAACTTAGCACAATAACACATGATATGTGTCCTGCAAGTATTAAGGAGGGGTGGTATTATTGGCAATGGCAGAAGAAGCAGATGCTAGTGTGAGAACTATGAGAGCGAGGAAATTACACAATTATGCAAGATTGTTCTGAAACACATGTCAGAGAGTAGGGAACACGTACTGAATCTGAGGCACCATCAGTCCCAACACTGAAGACGGGACCTGATAGAGAGAGGAGGGTCTGGCTTAGTCATGAGATTCTTACATACTTTCAGCAAACACCTACTAGTACAAACAGGTAAACTAATCAAGCAAGTAAATGAGTATTCTCTGATAGATGGAAACACGAAAGTTACAATCTTTCCTGGAAATATCAGTGTTTCCTCTCATGACATATTCTGAGAAATTTTGGATCATTGGTGCTTAACTGATTCAAAACAAAAACATGATTTGTTTGATTTGACTTTTTTACCCCAAAGTAGTAAACTGGTAGATGAAGTAGTAAATTAGTTCTCCCTGTGTGGGTGTGAGAGGAGAAAATGCTGTAATAAACCTGTAGTAGCTTCTCTCTAATTGTAGAAACTAAATCAACTCCATCAATGTTCAGGATCAATGCCACTATGCAGCATCTCTGTTGACAATAGCTCTGTTACATGATCTAAAAGGGACAGAGGTGGCAACAGCAATGTCAACCATGAATCTTCTCACTTGCATCCCTACACTCTCCACATCACAAATAGATCTCCATCTCTCCCACTTTTCAAAGCATCATCAAGTGTCATATTGTAGGTAGTCAGTGAGGGTCTCAGCCTCGAAGACCATGTTGACCTTTAGGCTGTACCAGAACCTACTTGTCAGTGAGAATTTGACAAGGTACATTTTCTCCTTCCTCACAGAAAAAAAATTGTAAATTTTGAAAATCACAAGGCTGAAATGTGAGTCTTTTGTCCTTGTACAGCTAACCTTTGCAATACTGATTGTTCACTGTTGCCTGTACTACAGTTCCAGAATCACAGGCCAGAAAGTGTCCTGGCCAAATATATCATCTTTCCACTAGATAGAACATTTTATCCTTGCCTTTCTTCTTGCTCTAGTAGTGCGAGTTACACTAGACTATGTTCATTTCTCCCCAGGAAAAGACACTGGGAACCTTGCAGCTCCATTAATAATTTACCCTCATCCCACTTCTTTCCCACTCCTTTCCTCACTGCTGCCAATATGTGCTATAAATTCTTTTCTCCATGATGTTACTTATGCTGTTTCCTCCCCCTGAAATGTACTCCCTCCTCCTCCCTGCCTCTTCAAGTTCGAAGCATCTTTTAACACCTAGCTCAACTTCCACATCACTAATTACGCCTCTTATGCTGGTTCCAGCACACACTGATTTTATTCTCTTATGAACTGATATAACTGTAAAAGTCATCATTAAGCCAAGTGTATTTAATTAAAAAAAATAACTTCTGTATGTGACCAGTGGTAATATACATATAATCCTAGTCTTCTGGGTATAAGTTAAAAGCCCTGGAGGACAATTTTACATTGGACACATACATTGTACACAGATGCTGTAAACATATAAGGATTCACTTACAACCCTTGTGAATCCCCAAATATTTAAATCCAGATTATCTATATCCAGTACCTATTTTACAATTTAATTTCTTATAATGAATATTTAACACTCATTTATTTCAATTTGTAAAAAGAGAGTAAAATATAAAAGAGAAAACTCAATATGACATTTAAGAAAATTAAAAATAAACAAAAAGTAGAAACAATAAAGCAATTTGCCACCATTGTCTATTATCACTCTTTTTTAAAATTATACTTTAAGTTCTGGGGTACATGTGCAGATCTTGCAGGATTGTTGCATAGGTACACACATGCCATGGTGGTTTGCTGTCTCCATCCCCTCGTCACCTACATTAGGCATTTCTCCCAGTGTTATCCCTCCCCAACCTCCCCACCTGCCACTGTCCCTCCCCTAGCCCCCCACCTCTCAACATACCACAGTGTGTGATGCTCCCCTCCCTGTGTACATGTGTTCTCATTGTTCAACACCTGCTTATGAGTGAAAACATGTGCTGTTTGGTGTTCTGTTCTTGTGTCAGTTTGCTGAGAATGATAGTTTCCAGATTCATCCATGTCCCTACAAAGGACACAAACTCATCATTTTTTATGGCTGCATAGTATTCCGTGGAGTATATGTGCTACATTTTCTTTGTCCAGTCTATCATTGATGGGCATTTGGATTGGTTCCAGTTCTTTGCTATTGTAAACAGTGTCACAATGAACATACATGTGCATGTGTCTTTATAATAGAATGATTTATAATCCTTTGGGTATATACCCAGTAATGGGATTGCTGGGTCAAATGGAATTTCTATTTCTAGATCCTTGAGGAATTGCCACACTGTCTTCCACAATGGTTGAACTAAGTTACACTCCCACCAACAGTGTAAA
>CAUYLG010030674.1:0-26412 GCA_963573385.1 Cacajao melanocephalus
GTATTCTGCAGAAATCATGCATCAACACTCCCCTTTTCCTCAGCTCAACAGCCTCCAGGTAAAAGGTGAAACGTGTATGGGCTCAAGCTCAAAATGGCCACAGTACAGCTAAGCACCGTGAACGGGAGCGATCCCCACAGAGAAATTCCAAGGTTGCAGATGTACTTTAATCATAGAGAGCAAAGCATCTAGATTAGAATAAGAGGTTTATTCCAAGATGACCCTTGCAGGCCACTGATTCATTGAGTGATACACTGGAGAAGTTCAGCCATAAATATATATCAGCAGCATACACATGGCACACCGAAAGCCCAAGCCTGACTGCTGCCACTATAAAGGATTTATGTTATGTAGCAGCCTGGAAAATGAAAAGCTGCACAGAAATAAAGCTCTGATATTTGGTTTATTAACTATGATATCTTCTATTTAATTATTCTATATTATAATCTTAGCAGAAATGATCAACATTAAAATAACTACTAACTCAGCAATTTGGTAGTAATAAAACACATTCTACTTTGACACTATACTTTTGGTTTTATTTAGTAGAGCATCTATAATGGTCATAAAAACATGTTAGCTATGAAGAAAAGACTTGTTCATATTCAATAGAATATGAAATAGAAATTTTAAAATATCACAAAGTTTCAAAGTTTGTTTAATGAAATAAATGAAAAGATGATACTTTGATGAGAGGTTGAATATAGGCATGGAAAGTCGATAAATCAAATGATTTAATCATATTATTTTGACATACTCATATGATTATCTGAAGTATTGAAAGTCAGAATGTTTGAACTGGATACTTTGAAAGACTATGCCAAATTCAGCTCTCAAAAGGTAGTTTAAAAAAACAAAAAGTATCAGATAATTAGAAAACGATTTTGTGGAAGTCCCATATCACAATAATATGTCTTCTAAGACAAAATCATGAATAAGAAGAATAGTAAAAGGAGATTCGATGACGAGACATTGGTGTTTGATTTGCTGCTTTTGATTACATTATTATTTGTACTATAATTTTAAAACTAATACTTGTGAATATATGTTGATATGATTTTTAAAATCAACAACAATTAACATGACACTATTTCAGGGAATATAGAAAGAGTAATTTTATTTTTAATGTCATGTTATTCTATAATGTCATATATATCATATGTTATAATGCTTTAAATTGTATTTTATGAAATTTAAAACCATTAATTTTTTAAAATAAACAATTAAAATGATGCCATCTATTTCAGGGAATATAGAAAGAGTAACTTTATTTTTAATGTCATGCTATTCTATTTTTCTTTATTATTATTATTATACTTCAAGTTCTGGGGTACATGTGCAGACCTTTCCGGATTGTTACATAGGTATACACATGCCATGGTGGTTTGCAGACTCCATCCCACTGTCACCTACATTAGGTATTTCTTCTAATATTATTCCTCCCCAATCTCCCCACTCTCTGCTATGCCTCCCATAGCCCCCTACCCTCAATAGACCCCTGTATGATGTTCCCCTCCCTGTGTGCATGTGTTCTCATTGTTCAACACCCACTTATGAGTGAGAGCATGCAGTGTGTGGTTTTCTGTTCTTGTGTCAGTTTGCTGAGAATGATGGTTTCCAGATTCATCCATGTCCCTGAAAAGGACATTGAACTCATGCTTTTTTATGGCTCCATAGTATTCCATGGTGTATATGTGCCACATTTTCATTGTCCAGTCTATCATTGATGGGCATTTGAGTTGGTTCCAAGTCTTTGCTATTGTAAACAGTGTAGCAATGAACATACATGTGCATGTGTCTTTATAACAGAACAATTTATAATTCTTTGAGTATATACCCAGTAATGGGATTGCTGGGTCAAATGGAATTTCTATTTCTAGGTCCTTGAGGAATTGCCACACTATCTTTCACAATGTTTGAACTAATTCATACTCCCACCAACAGTGTAAAAGTGTTCCTATTTCTCCACATCCTCTCCAGCATCTGTTGTCTCCAGATTTTTTAATGATCACAATTCTAACTGGCCTGAGATGGTTTCTCAATGTGGTTTTGATTTGCATTTCTCTAACTACCAGTGGTGATAAGTATTTTTTCATATGTTTGTTGGCTGCATAAATATCTTCTTTTGAAAATTGTCTGTTCATATCCTTTGCCCATTTTTTGATGGAGCTGTTTTTATTTTGTAAATTTGTTTTAGTCCTTTGTAGATTCTGGATATTAGTTCTTTGTCAGATGGGTAGATTGCCAAAAATTTTTCCCATTCTCTTGCTGGTTCACTCTAACAATTGTTTCTTTTGCTGTGCAGGAGCTCTTAAGTTTAATTAGATGCCATTTGTCTATTTTGGCTTTTGTTGCTGTTGCTTTTGGTGTTTTAGTCATCTAGTCCTTGCCTATGCCTATGTCCTCAACTGTTTTGCCTAGGTTTTCTTCTAAGGTTTTTATGGTGTTAGGTCTTATGTTTAAGTCTTTAATTCAGCTGGAGTTAATTTTAGTGTAAGGTGTCAGGAAGGGATCGAGTTTCAGCTTTCTGCATGTGGCTAGCCAGTTTTCCCAACATCACTTATTAAACAGGGAATCCTTTCCCCATTGCTTGTTTTTTGTCTGGTTTGCCAAAGATTAGATGGTTGTAGATGTGTGGCATTGCTTCTGAGGCCTCTGTTCTGTTCTATTGGTCTGTATCTCTGTTTTCGTACTAGTACCATGCTGTTTTGATTACTGTAGCCTTGTAGTATAGTTTGAAGTCAGGTAGTGTGATTCCTCCAGCTGTGTTCTTATTGCTTAGGATTGTCTTGCCTATGCAGGCTCTCTTTTGGTTCCATATGAAGTTTAAGGTGGTTTTATCCAGTTCTGTGAGGAAGGTCAATGGTAGCTTGATGGGAATAGCATTGAATCTAAAAATTACATTGGGAGTATGGCCATTTTCATGATATTGATTCTTCCTATCCATGAGCATGGGATATTTTTCCATCTGTTGGTGTCCTCTCTTATTTTCTTGAGCAGTGGTTTGTAGTTCTCCTTGAAGAGGTCCTTCATGTCATTTGTTGTTGTACTCCTAGGTATTTTATTCTCTTTGTAGCAGTTTTGAATAGGAGTTCACTCATGATTTGAGTCTGTGTTTGTCTGTTACTGGTGTATAGGAATGCTTGTGATTTTTGCACATTGATTTTGTATTCTGAGACTTTCCTGAAGTTGCTTATCATCTTAAGGAGATTTTGGGTTGAGATGATGGGGTCTTCTAAATATACAATCATTTTATCTGCAAATAGAGACAATTTGACTTTCTCTTTTCCTAATTGAATATGCTTTATCTATTTTTCTTGCCTGATTTTACTGGCTAGAACTTCCAATACTGTGTTGAATAGGAATGGTGAGAGAGGGCACCCTTGTCTAGTGCCAGTTTTTAAAGGGAATGCTTCCAGTGTTTGCCCATTCAGTATGATATTGGCTGTGGGTTTCCTGTAAACAGCTTTTATTGTTTTGAGATATGTTCCATGGATACCTAGTTTATTGAATTTTTAGCATAAAGGGCTGTTGAATTTTGTCCAAGACCTTCTCTGAATCATGTTTTGTCTTTGGTTCTGTTTATGTGATGGATTATGTTTATATATTTGCATATGTTGAACCAGCCTTGCATCTCCGGGATGAAACTGACTTGATCGTGATGGATCAGCTTTTTGATGTGCTGTTGCATTTGGTTTGCTAGTATTTTATTGAAAATTTTCATCAATGTTCATCATGAATATTGGCCTGAAATTTTCTTTTTCAGTTGTATCTCTGCCAGGTTTTGGTATCAGGATGACATTGGTCTCATAAAATGAGTTAGGCAAGATTCCCTCTTTTTGTATTGT
Organism: Cacajao melanocephalus; assembly: GCA_963573385.1. NCBI lineage: Eukaryota > Metazoa > Chordata > Mammalia > Primates > Pitheciidae > Cacajao > Cacajao melanocephalus. Next base: position 3,849 of record CAUYLG010030674.1, read on the forward strand.
TTGAAGTTTCAGAAGGAATGGTACCAGCTCTTCTTTGTATGTCTGGTAGAATTTGGCTGTAAACCCATATGGACCTAGACTAATTTCAGGAATATAGAAACAGTAACTTAATTTTCCATGTTACATTATTCTATTTTCTATGTATGGGTAGCTTCCCTTGTCTTATCTCAGGAATTGCAGACTATGTGTGTGTGTGTGTGTATATATATATATATATATATATATATATATATACACATTCATATATATTGCAGACTATGTGTATATATACATATATATATACATACATATATATGCACACACACATATATGTATATATATATATATTTAATACACAAGATATATCTTATATAGCTTCCCCTGTCTTAGCTCAGGAATTGCAAACCACAGCTTGTCTGCCAAATCTGGTTCACCTCCTATTTTTGATATGAGCTGCAAGCCAACAGCTTTATACCTTTAAAGTTTGAAAATAAGTGAAAGAACAATAATGGTTTGTGATAATTATATAAAGCTAAAATTTCAGTTTCCATATGTAAGGTTATATTGAAATACATTCATACCCAGTTGTCTATTGTCTATGGTTGCTTTTGCTCTATAATAGAAAATTTGAATACTTGTGACAGAGGAAAACCTTTAAATGTTTACTATCTTATCTTTTACAGAAATTGTTTTCCAATCTGCCTTACACGATAATTTTTAAAAACCTCTCTAAAGGCAAATTTTTCTGATTTGAAATAAAATCACTTTGAAACTTATGTCATGCAATAAATATATGCATACATTCGAGACTATTTATATAACTGAATCTTTAATTTAAAAAGAATAAAGATGCAAGAGATAATTAACTATAATGCAAACCTTGCAGCTACTGTGTGAAATAGGAGAGACTTAAGGCTACTAAAGCCAAGTGTACAATTTAAAGATTACCATGTAGTCCTTTGTTGTGAAGACACTCAAGTCTTGGGTTAGAAAAACTTAATTGTTTCCCATATAAGAGAAGGAATGACTGATGAGTCTAATCAGGGACAATAAATAATAATTCTCACACAATTGAAATGTAGCCATCCAAATATATATAAACTAGGGAATTCTAAGAAGCATACACACATATATTCTTATGATCACTCTGGGAAGCAAGTCGTAATATGCAGTAAGTTAACATTCTGCTACAGACATTATGTGTGTGGAATCTACATATATAATGTAGGGGGAGAAATTTGAGGAAAAATGTTTTGAAGATTTTATTTTTCTTTTAATGAAAACTATTACATTACTCTATCTGCCTTTGGAATATTATAGTTTGCTTGTTTTATATGGAGTAATTTAAATGCTTATTTTGCTTTCTAATATTATACTATGACATTCAGGAGATTAAGGAAAGATACTGTTGCATACACAACTAAAGAAAATGGTGTGCAATTTTAGTGAGATGAAATAATTTTATTCATATTTTATCACATAATATTATCTGTATACTACTGTACTGTAGAAAAAAACCCCGAATTTCATAGGGACTCCAATATTCAATAAATTTTGGACATACCTTTAGAGCCACTGGATTCTTTTAAAAAATGCATTTTGACAGCTCGCTGTTCACTTATAGCAAGAGAGCACATATTCAAAAACAAAATGAAGCAAATATAAGTGGTATTTATTTGTAAATGTCCTGAAACTTCAGAGTGGCTTTTTAAGAGACATACAGGCTAGTGACATGGAGAAGTCACATATAGATACAAGTAGTAATCTTAGTTTATTGGAAATGATATCCAGCTTGCATGAAAAATTCCCATGCAATGTATCAAATTAATGCTGAATATATCATCTGTAAGTATCTTTTATTATAGTATAATTATTTGGTAAAAATTTAAATATAAAAATATGATAATTTTATCCCTGGATATTTGATTTATCAGAATATCTCATTCTTCCATCTAATAGTAAATTATTTATAGAACATTGGACAGAACATCATGTTGGTTTCATAACAGAATCTTGATATTTGTCTATTCTGCCTGTGTCCTGCTCCACAGTCCTGAGAATATCTTGACTGATATATAGAGAGCTGCTCCAGGAATTCCCTTCAAGTTTCATAAGTACATAATAGGCCTAATTCACAAATTCTTACAATCTAATTAAAGCTGCTTCTTTACTTTTCACAATCACTCCAGGTCATGAATCAGTAAATAATAAAGAAGATTTAAATGCTACTCATCAATGAAATTAGAAAGAGAACTTAGATGATCTTTTTACACTGCTCATACTAATCCTCAGTAATAGTGTATATTATTTACATTCTTTACATTATTTACAGAACATTTTAAGTTCTTAGAATGGATTTACCACTATAAAAAGCAAGTTTCCACCCAATTTTTCTGCAAATATGTTTGATTTTCTCCTTGAGAATCATCATTTCTTTACTCTCAATTCATTCATGTGGCTCATGAGCCATTAACATCTTCACAACATAAACACAAACGTATTTGGTCTGAACACACAATACAACTGCATCATTAAGATTTGGTTTTGTTGCTGATACTGGGATAATTGTGTCCAGCAACAGCAATGCCCAAGAATGCTGGGATGATATAAATATAGGGTTGTTAGAAGTCTTCAAATGACTGAAAATTAAGCTAAAACAGATAAAAGTAGGAAGCAAAAAAAATATTTTTAATGACTTTAAATTCCCAGACGTTAAGTAATATGTGAGTCAGCTATCTTTTTAAACTTGTGCCTTTAACTAAAAATATTCTAATTCTGGAAGGTACTGGATGTAGAGTATACCATTGACCACATTTGATATCTGGGCTTGGCCAAAGTATATAGAAGGCAGTGTAAGTCTACAGATTTTAAACTGTGAGACTGATTGTATATTTACATAAAGAGCAGAATTAGTAGAATTAGTCTGAATGGTAGTTTATGCTTATAATCCCAACAATTTGGGAGGCCAAAGCAGGAGGATTTATTGAGCCCAGGAGTTCAAGACCAGCCTGGGTAACATAGCAAGATTTTGTCTCAGTTAAAAAAAGAAAAGAAAAGAAAACGACAGATTAACCTTTCACTCCTGTTGTACACTGGGGCATACACTCATAAGACGTTTAACAGGTAAACATATGATTGTTGAATTTTCTTTTCTAATCGTTGTATCCTTAAGTAAGTTCTTAAAAATTGGCTACCTTCAGTTGATACTGTCCCATGTAAAAGCAGAAAAAAAAAAACAAAAACAAGCAGCTGTCCTGTGTTACAATGACAGTCTCAATGGCATTCAATGGCATAAAGACTTCTATTGATGATTTTTCCAGTACCTCAATCTTCAAAAATTGGCTGAAAAAAAAGCAGGTACATCAAGATGAAATAGTTAATTAAATTGGATGCAATGATACATCTGAACCCACCACCTGTAAATATTTTTCTTCACTCTCTTAGCCTGACAAAAAGTAACTCTTAAGCTCATTTAAAATGACCATCAATTGTGACTTGTGAGATTTTGGTGCACCTATCACCTGGGAAGTATACACTGCGACATATTTGTAGTCTTTTGTCTTTCACTGCCTTCCCATCCTTTCCTTTGAGTCCCCAGAGTCCACTGTGTTATTCTTATGCCTTTGCATCCTCATAGCTTACCTCCCGTCTATGAATAAGAACATAATATGTTTGGTTTTCCATTCCTGAGTTACTTCACTTAGAATAATGGCCTCCAATTTCACCCAGGTCACTGCAAATGCCATTAATTCATTAAGTTTTATGACTGAGTAGTATTCCATCCATTTACATATTCAATCAGTATATACCATAGTTTCTTTATCCATTCATTGACTGATGGGCATTAGCGTTGGTTCCATGTTTACAATTGCATATTGTGCTGCTATAATGTGTGGGTAAGGATCTTTTGTGTAGAATGACTTCTTTTCCTCTGTGTAGATATCAGTAGTGGGATTGCTGGATCAAACGGTACGTCTATTTTTAGCACTTTAAGGAATCTCCACACTGTTTTCCATAGTGGTTGTACTAGTTTACATTCCCACCGGCAGTGTAGAAGTATTTCCTGTTCCCCACAGCCACACCAACATCTACTATTTTTTTACTTTTTAATTATAGCCATTTTTGCAAGGGTGAGGTGGAATCACATTGCAGTTTTGATTTTCATTTCCCTGATCATTAGTGACATTGAGCATTTTTCCTTATGTTTTTGGCCATTTGTATATCTTCTTTTGAAAATTGACTATTCATGTTCTTTATCACCATTAAAGAACTTACTCATGCAACCAAACACCACCTGCTTCAAAATAACTAATGAAGAAAAAAGAAAGAAATGAAAATGGCCAGGCACAGCGGCTTATGTCTATAATTCCAGCACGTTGGGAGGCTGAGGCAGGCAGATTGCCTGAGCCCAGGAGTTCAAGCAGTGTGGTAAACATAATGAGACCTCATCTCTACAAAAAATCAAAAAATTAGCCTGCTATGGTGTGCGTTCCTGTGGTCTCAGCTATTCATGATGCTGAGGTGAAAGAATTGCTTGAGGCCAGAAGGCTGAAGCTGCCATGGGCCATAATCACACTGCTGTACGGAAGCCTGGATGACAGAGTGAGACCGTCTCTCAAACAAACAAACAAGCAAACAAAAAGAAGAAATGCAAATTAATCTACTATGGTTTGAATGTTCCCCTTGCAAAGTTCATGTGCTGGAAATAATCCCCAGCGCAACGGTATTGAGAGGTGAGACCTTTAAGAGGTGATTAGGTCTTGAGGGCTCTGCCATTATGAATGGATTAATGCTGTTATCACAGCAGTGGGTTAGTTACTGTGAGACTGGGTTTGTTATAAAAAGTGAGTATGGTCCCTTCTTCCTCTCTCTTGCATGTGTGCTCCTTTGCCCTTCTGCCTTCTGCATGGGATGACACAGCAAGAAGGCCCTCTTCAGATACTGGCACCTTGACACTGGACTTCCCAGGCTCTAGAACTAAAAAACTTCATGAGAAATATATTTTTTCCTCTGTAAACTACCCATTCTATGGTTCGATGACAACAACATGAAATGGGCAACATCTGTAAGAATAACTAAAATATTTTTTAAAAACAACCACACCAAGTCCTGACAAGGATGTGAAGCAATAGGAATTCTTCTACAATTCTAACAAGAAAACAAAATAGTACAGCCACTCCAGAAAACAGTTTGGTGTGTTGTAAAGTTAGACATACAACTTCCATTTCACCAAGCAAGCCAACTTCTGGGCCTTTGCCCTAGAGAAAAGGAAACTTATGTTCACAGAAAAACCTGTATGTCAATATTTGCAGAAATGCTACTTAATAATTGCCCAAATTGAGCTCTGTCCCAATATCCTGCAGTGGTCAAATGGGTAAACAAACTGTGGTAGAACCATGCATTAAAATACTAGTCAGCAATAAAAAGGAACAGGCTACTTGAATTTCATGCAACAACTCATGTGATCTCAAAGGCATATGCTGAGTGAAAGAAGCCACTACCAAAAGGTTACCTGCTGTATGATTTTAACCATATTACATTCTTGAAAAGCTAAAACTATGATGTTGGAGAACAAATTAGTTGTTACCGTAGTGATGTTACTATAAAGGCATGGCATGAGGGAGTTTGGGGGAGTGATAGGACTGTTCTGTACCCTGATTATGGTGGTGTTTACACAATATAAAATATATTTATATATAAATATATATACTAAAAGATATATATATATATAAATATATATATATTTCCCCAAATTCACAAATATGGTGATTATTCCTCAGTGCATAGGTGTATCAAATTATCAAGTTGTACAGCTTAAGCATATACAATTTTTAATTGTCAATCATACTTTAATAGACCTGGAAAAAATTTAAAAAACAATAAAATGGCCATCAATGTTGGAGAGATTCCCCAACCTACACTATTGTTCCTAAGGAAGGGGTCAAATAAAGGTCATTAGCCTGGATGTCCAATAGTCTGCTATCAGTTTCTGGGCTTGCATTACGTAGTTGTGTGTGAGAGGGTATGGATTGACTTCCCATTTGTGTTGTGGTTTTAATTCTGCCTCCATTGTATGGCTGCCAAGAAAGGCAGAGGTGGTGGAAGGCCTTCTTGGCTTACTCTACTCCCCACTGTTGATACCCAGAGTAGCTACCCTAACCCCACCACAGACTCTACATTTGTTCAGGTTTTCCTCTGCGAGTGGTCACACCTGTTTCCTCAAAGACTTTTCAAAAGTATTGGTTTTCAAAACCAACAGACACTGCCATTGATGTTTGCTTTTACCTCTGATTATGTTTTACTATCCCGGGAATACCTTCATCTGTTCTGGCTAAGATATGTACATTTTTGCACAAATAGAGCTGTTCTTTTTGCTTTATTCATGGATCCCTTGCATATTCCTTCAATATGGTGCCAGAATCATGATGCCATCAATATTAAAATATATTATAAAAATATGTTATATAATCCCTCTATAATGCAGTGGTTACAGTCTGCATATTTCAAGCTATCTGTGAAAATGCTTTGTGATGTGCTATTTCATATCACAGAATGGAACCTGTGTTTTGATTCACCAGGTTCAAAACACTCTTACTGTAGAATCTATGAAGTGACATTTCTGAGCACATTAAGGCCTATAAGGAAAAACTGAGTATCCAGCGAGAAAAACTAGAAACAAGTTCAGGGAATAAATAGTTGGAGGATATGCTGTTCTACATTTATGCTAGAAATATTCCAGTGGTAAATATAACATAACCAGAAAACAAATAATCATCCACATTTTCCAGCACACTCTCGATAAGACTTAAATATGTGCTATTCATCAATAAAACAAGTAACAAGCCTTGAAATAGTAACATTTTCACTGACAAATTGATATACCTCCGTGAGAACATGGATATAGAAAGACATCCTGGAAAAAAATGTTTGCCCTGGTCTCTCACATCCTAGAGTCAGTCCTGAAACACACACACACACACACACACACACACACACACACACACACACACACGAGAGAGAGAGAGAGAGAGAGAGAGAGAGAGAGAGAATAGGTGCAATTAGAGTGAAATTGTGCAATTGATGAAATAAGTTTGTTTGTAATCATTAATAATAAATAAAATGTTTTTGGCCTCGGATAAATACTGATATGGTGAAGCTGTTGTGAATTTTAGATACCCTTTAAAATATAGTATCTGAAAGCTCTATTTTTTCCTTATTCCCCTTAACACTAATCTATTGATTATTCTGAGTTATTGAAAAAGTTGTATTGTCTAAATTGATTTGTATATAGTGATCAAACTGATTACTTTAGGTTATGTGAGAGTATTTTTCTTTTCTGAATAAATAAAGACAAAGATATTGGTGACTGACAAATCACAAGGGCTCATCTAACTAACATATGTCATTTATAGAATTTAACTTCATGTAGTGGTTACTTCTTCAGCTACCTCAATCACAGAAATAGAAGCATTGTAATTTGTGCTTGATACGTTTCCAAATGCTAAGATGAATATGTTTGATCAACAAATATTGTTGTGATATTTTCTTTAAATATGTGCTGATTCCTAACATGGAAAGTAGGTCTCATTTTTAGAAAAGTGGCAATATTTTGGCTGCATTTCAAAACTGGGCAGGGGATCGTTGAGTGTTCAATCTACCACTCATCTTTCTTCAAACTCCCACTGAGCTAAATGGGAGTTTTGTACTTTAGCAAACAGTGAATTAGGTTTCCAGTGATGTGAAGAGAAGAGGGCAGACAGTTCCAGATGGCTAGTGCCACTGAAGCTAAGGGTCAATGTTTGTAGAAAAGGGAGTGGGTGCAGTATACAATCTCAATTATTAAAAGTCAGTAGACAAGAAAACAACCAAAACGGTAACAGATGAATGAAATGACTCTGTTGGCATGAGCAAGTACTGTAAGCTTTGGCAAAGCTCCCAAGGGCAAATGCATTATTAGTAGATTTGTATTTATTAGGAGCACACCACAGGATTAAGCCAATGTGGGTAATTCTTACTCTTAAATTTTTTTTCTATTTAAAAAAATTGTAGTAGCAAAGCTTGGTAGTTACACATCTTTCACTACTTGAAAATAGTAGTACTACAGAAACATATTTGTTTACAGCTTACCTGCATGTAGTTACTTACCTTCATAATTTTCCTAATTATACTGTATCATATTAATATAGTTGGAATCAAAATAATACTATATTTTTTTGTTTCCAGAGGAGCTGAAAGTATCATAGAAGGTTTGCAGTATTAAGTTTTTCTTTCCCTTTGACTAGTTATAGTGCAATAGATATCAGTTTTGTTTCCAGCATTATATTGTTAATGCCTCATGCAGGATTCATGCATGATTATCTCAATTTAGTGTTTTTAATTTAACACAAACATTAGCAAGAAGAATCAATTCACCAAACCTAATGACTGGTCATAATGCAATACAATAAAATGTTACTTTCTACAACACTTTTTATTCAAAATTCATCTCAAAACACATTTTAAAGTTAAGTGAAATCATTATAGATTTAATATTATCTCATTTTATCAGCTAATAAATAAGAGCAAAGAGAGAAATTAACTTATCTACAAATCAGTAAAAAGAAAGGTTTATGAGACACATATTTCAACTGGGTGGTAGGAGACTCTGGAGGACGGATAAAGAATAAATACTGGGAACTCTAGGAGTCATGGCAGTGAGCTTTATGAGACAGAGGTTTTAGTTTGTATTTGCTTCTTGTACTTGAAACTGCCTTGTAAACTTCAGCAAAATAGTTAATTGTCTGTAACCTAGATTTGCCTTGTGGATAAACCAGAACAGAGTACAGCTTTAGAATGAAGAGCTGCTTCTATTAAAAGTAAGCTCAAAAATATTGCGTTTTGGGGAAGATGATTTTTTACCTTTTTCTGAGCAGTAAGGCTCTAATACAAATTGTTATTATTATAAAAAAAAATTCCATAAAGGGAGTAGAGTATTCTCTCATCTGCCAAACTACACAAAACCTATGCTTTACACCTTATTGATATATTCTTGCATGATAAATTATACCCTTAAAAATTCATCAATCGTTAAACACTGGAGCAATTTACACCTTCTCATTGTATTAGTATTAAAAATTGAAGTAAAAGTCAGAAATTCAAAATGTTACTTTATTTCTCATTAAATTATTTAAATATATTGACATGTGTATCCTAGCCAAGGCGTCTCTCAAGAATGCCAATTACTCTTAAGAGTGATTGAAAATTCACTTTATATTTAAAAATATCGTTATGTTTTAGAATAATCAAAAGACATTGCTAACAATTTCAAACTGTCAAAATGGATGAATTACCACTGTATGATGGAAACATAAATCAAACTTAAAGATTTCTTCTGTTCTAAGCAATCTTCGTCACCATCATCTTCTTTGAAGTCACCTATCTCTAATTATAAGTAAACTCTAATTTCTCACCTGTGAAATTAAATGATTGGTCTGAATATGAAACATAGATTTGAATACCCACAGAGAGGTAATAGATAATTTAAGTTAATTAAATTTATCAGGTGACTATTTCAGCAAACTAAAGAGTAAATGCTCCTTCCAAAAATGGTCTTCTGAAATTTTTACCATGCAGGAATTTGGACCAGTACAGCAAATTTCTTATTTGCGTGCATATCAAACTGTTTTATTTAAAATTCTGAATGCTAATTTTTAAATGCTAGTCCAAATATTTTTCAGCAGCAAATGCAAAGTACTTACATGGTAGAAACAAACTGAAAACCACTAGTTTCTAAATATTACAATTAATCAATTTTTAGATTACTCCAAACAATCCACTTTTGAAATATTTTTTCTAATGATAAAATGATACAAGTACATAGACATTTTCATGTCAGATGAGGAAATGTGGAGTGTAGTAATCCTTATATACAGGTAAATAAATAGGCAAGTTTATTTTTTTGTTTGTTTCTTTTTCAGATGGAGTCTCACTCTGTTGCCAGGCTGGAATGCAGAGGCGTGATATTGGCTCACTGCAGCCTCCATAAATAGACAAGTTTTGTACAAAAAATATTATGTTTTATGGAAAAATAATGTTTTTTCTGTCATTTTCTCCATTTTTTACCTTTTTAACAGGCCTTCCCTGAGATATAAACTGGCTACTATGGTGTTAATGTATATCTCAATAATCACCATTTAAAAATATTAATAAAGATATTAATAATCAATTTTTCGTGATTCCTACCTCAGCCTTACAACGTAGGGAGGCAATGGTATTCTAGATGGAACAGAAATGTTGAAATGGAGGAGTATCTCACCTGAGAAAAGCCAGCTTCTCCCCAAGGATGACAGTATCTTGGTGTTGTCCCCAAACTCTGGGGTCTGTTGCTTACCATTGCAAGCCTGGAAAATAAGTTATTATTTCAGTAATAGAAAGATAGCTTCCCAAGACCTCTCATGGAAACTACACCCAATAAGAAACACATGTACTTAAAACATAAATGTCACATGTATTATTTAAAAAGAAATGTAATAAGCAAACAAGATAATTGTGCTCACTCAGTATTTCTTATCACTGTATTCTAACCTAATTGAACTGCCAATTATAATCTGAATTGTTCTCAATGATTATGTAAACAGCTAATTCAAAGTAGTTTGATGACTTGTACTATAAGGCTGACATGTACTGATATGTTCACCTTCACTATAGGGATGTTTCTAACACAATTACCAAACGCACAGGCCATGAGAGGCTCCCGACTATGTCACTCTAGACATAGCCATCATCATGAGCTTGTCTCTCTTTGCCCTGGATATTTAAACTCTCTTTAAAAGTTGTAAGACCACATATGCAAACAGTTGAATTAATCTAAACTCAGGTTATTCACTCTCATTTGTCCTTGCAAAGGCCCTTGATATTCATTTTCAACCCTAGACTCAATTTCTGTCCCCTTCCATGTATAGACACCTACTTTTCTTGATTTAAAATATGACATGGCTTTATATATATAAATATCTTCTAAAGGTAGAGTATTAAATTACATTTTCATAAGAAGTATTTTTATGTCATATTTTAACATAAAATTAAATTTTACCCTCTTTATTTTTCTATACACATCTAGTTAGTTCTTTTGCCTTCATCACAGCATTCCGTTTTACATACCTAGCACACTTTACTTTTATTCATACTCGCATTGATAGACTTTATATCCAAATTTCTACCATTCCTCTTAATACTATCATGAACATATTAATATCTGTTCCTAAAAGGATCTGTTACTAATTTAAAGATATAAATGCAATTTTGAGGTAGTAAGAACGTAGAGAATTTACATTAATGTCAAGGTGATCTGCTCATAACAGGAAAGAAAAAATGTTATCAAATACCCATATGATTGTGATTATTTGGTGTTACCAAATTTTACTTCTTTTAATCCTATCAGGCTAAAGCGCTATGTTAGTGTTGCTCATATTTGTATTCCTTACAACTCTTAAGAATATTGTCAGACATTTTTTTATACCTGTGTGTCTTTTGTGTACTGGCCACTGACATCCTTTTGAACATTTTTCTAATATATTTACTATTTTTCCTAGTGTTTTTCAGGATTAAAAACATATTATATTAATGTATAATTAGTTTTAGGAATTGTAAATATTCTCTTACAGACTTGCAAAGAATTTTATTTTCTTTTCATGTCAAATTATTTGAGATTTTTTTTCCTATGGGTTTTACTTTGTTCATTATTAATGAATTTACTGACTTCATACTTTTTGAGTACTGCCATGAACAGGCCCAAATTTAGGCATTTAGGGTATAGAAATTAAAAGTAATAAAAAATAACAACAAAGTAACTAAATAATAGAAAATCACTATTCTCAATGGAGCTTACCTATTTTTAGGGATATGGACAATCATCAAACATATTAACTTAAAGTATGTAAGGTGATTATAAGTGCAATGAGGACAAAATATGCACAGGAAACTTACAGTGTGATCATTTATAATGGAAGGTGAAAAAAAAGTTGTATTTGAACAGAAAGCCAAAAGAGTAGAGAATAATCTCCATGTGGTTATTTAGAAAAAAATAATTTCAAACCAATGGAAAAGTAGAAGCAAAACTCACAGTTTTGAATTTTTTTTACAAATACATTATTTGAGAAAATGATTGTAATAAAATAGAGGATCCAGAGTTCTTGGATGTTTCTACTTTAACAGAACCTTACATTTATTCCTAAAACTTTGAAGCACATATTTTAATACCTAGTATTATACCTTCTCCATTTTTGCTCCTTAATTTAAAGTCTCAATATCAGCTATTTATTTCTGTATAAGTTTATTACATCTTATTTTAGATTTCAAATTTCTAGATATTAAATAATAATTTATGAGACAAAACTTGTTATAATATGATATTGCCCCATTGTTGAATTCTGATTATGTGACTTTTTATAATCTGATATTTTAGAAAAGTATTTAATAGAGGTTTAAAATGTACACTATAACCATTTGATGTTTACAGTATAAAATAAAAAGTCTCAATTATATGAATGTATAAATTAAAAAATCTATAAAGATACAAACTAAACTCTACAACTAGTAGTCTGGAAATAATAAAGGTAAAAACCAAAACAAAGAAAATTGAAATCATAAAAATTATAAAGAAAATGAATTAAAACAACAACAAAAAAATCAAGTTGGTAAATAATAAAACTGATCAAAGAAAAAAGAAAAAAACACACAAATTATAAATACCAAGAATAAAATTGGAGACATTACTGTAAATCATACAAACATTAACAGAATGATAAAAGATCATTGCTAACTACATAACTGTAAAAAATGAAAAACTTAGGTAAAATAAACAAGTTCCTGGAAAGACACAATGCTCACTCAGGAGAAATTAGATAAACTGAATAATCCTGCATTTTTTTTAATGAATTTATATCTAGCTATTTTTAAAAGAACAAATTTTATACCCAGATGGCTTTGCCTGCCAAACACTTAAAGAAAAAATATTATCAATTCTATACAAACCCTTCTAAAAAAAAAGAGATAATATTTCCCAATACTTTTTTTTTGTGAGGCAACATTTTTCTCTGGTACCAAAATTGGAAAAAAGTTATCTAAAAAAATAAAACTACACATCAATGTTCTTTATGAATGTGTATGCAAAAATCATCAACAAAATATTTGCAAATCAATCCAATAAATTATGAAGACAAGATATTACAACCAAGTGTGTTGTATTTTTAAAATGCAAGGTTAATTTAACATTTGAAAACCAATCAGTGTAATTCCTTATACATCTTAGTCCATTTGCATTGCTCTAAGAAAATCCCTAAGATTGAGCAGCTTACTAACAAAGTAAATTTATTTTTTACAGCTGTGATAGTTGAGAAATATAAAATCAAAATATCAGCATACTCGGTGTCTGGTGAAGGTTTATTATCTCATAGATGACAGCTTTGGACTGTTTCCTCATATGCTGGAAGGGATAAATGAGCTCCTTTGACTGTATTTTATTAAGGCACTAATCCTAAGCACGAGGGCTCCATGCTCCTGACCTAATAATCTCTCAGAAAGTCCCATTTCCCAATACCTAAGGATTAGGTCATTACGTGTGAACTTTAGGGAGACACAAACATTCAGACCACAGCACCAAGTCAACACACTAAGGAAGAATAACCACATAACCATCTCCAAAGATACAAAAGTATATTGCAGAAAGTGCATTTAGCAAATTTTTACATATTCACATAAACACACACATGAACACATAGAGACAGGCAGACTCTCAGCAAACTGAGAAGAAAGTAGCGCTTCCTCAACTTTATAAAGGTTAAGAAACTCACAATAAACTTATATCTAAAATATTTAATGGAGAAAGACTAAAAGGTTTTTTCTTGCATAGGGAACAAAGACATATCTATTTACTGTTGTACTAAAGGCCCTAATCAGTGCAATAGGATAAGAAAAATCAATAAATGTCATAGAGATTGTCATTAAAATTGTCTCTATTTGCATATTATTTGTCTAAAATAAATATCAAAAAATGACAAAAATGTTATTAAGACTAATAAGTTTATCAGTTTGCAGGATACAAAGTAAATATGTAAAATTAATTATATTTATAAAATTGAATTTGTTTTTGTAATTGTATAGGGATATATGTTTTCTATATTATGTTTGAAACATATATATGGAAATATATAACAGAAATATTAAAATATTTATGAGCAAGATAGATATGGTTAAAAGTCCTAAACACAGATGAAAGAAATCAAAATAAACCTAAATAAATTGATAAATAAATTGAGTAATACACTACTTTCTTTCTTTCTTTTTTTTTTTTTTTTTTTTTGAAACGGAGTCAAACACTGTTGCCCAGGCTGGAGTGCAATGGCTGGATCTCAGCTCACTGCAACCTCCGCCTCCCAAATTCAAGGGATTCTTCTGCCTCAGCCTCCTGAGTGGCTGGGATTACAGGTGCCCACCACCATTCCCAGTTAATTTTTGTATTTTTAGTAGAGACAGAGTTTCATCACGTTGGCCAAGCTAGTCTCAAACTCCTGACCTCAGGTGATCCACCCTCCTTGGCCTCCCAAAGTGCTGGGATTACAATGGTGAGCCACTGTGCCAGGTGAGAAATACACTGTTTTCATAGATTAAAACACTTAATATTTTTTTAAAAACAAGTTTGCTCTGATTTGCTTATGGATTCAACACAACTCCAATCACATTTCCAGAAGGAATTTCTAGAAATTAGCAAACAGATTCTAAAACTTATATTTAAAAGTAAAATAACAAAAAAAGTATATAACAATTTTCAAAAAAAATAAAGAAAAAAGTTGGAAGGCACTTTTTAAAATTTAGGAGTTAACTGTAAACCTGCAATAATCAAACAGTGTGGTACTAGCAAAAGGCTAGACATAGAACAACTGAACAGAATAGAGTCTAGAAATCCAGGTACATATATTTGGCCAATTGATTTTCAACAAAGACACTTGCGCAAATCCATTAAGAAATGAAGTCTTCTAAATAAATAATGATAGGATTTGTGGATATTCACATTTTAAAAAAGCTTGACTTTTTTTGTATTGTTTTGTTTGTAATTTATTGTATGATATATGCAAATTAATTCTAAATAGATCATAAATCTAAAATAAAAAATCTAAAACTAAACGAGAGACAAGAGGAAGAGGTAGAAGAAGAGGAAGAGAAGAAAATATAGGATAAATAACAATATGACTTTGAAATAGGCAAAGGATAGCTTAAATATGACAGAAAATACATATTCCATGGATGAAAATTTGATAAACTGAACTTTTTAAAAAATTGTACTTTTTTTTTTAATTGAACTTTAAGTCCTGGGGTACATGTGCAGATCTTGCAGGATTGTTGCATAGGTACACACACGCCATGGTGGTTTGTGTCTCCATCCCCCTGTCACCTACATCAGCCATTTCTTCCCGTGTTATCCCTCTCCAACCTCCCTGCCTCCCGCTGTCCCTCCCCTGGCCCCCACCCCCCAACATACCCAGGTGTGTGATATTCTCTTCCCTGTGTCCATGTGTTCTCATTGTTCAACACTGCCTATGAGTGAGATTTGAGGTGTTTGGTTTTTTGCTCTTGTGTCAGTTAGCTGAGAATGATGGTTTCCAGGTTCACCCATGTCCCTGCAAAGGACATGAACTCGTTTTTTATGGCTGCATAGTATTCCATGGTGTATATGTGCCACATTTTCATTGTCCAGTCTATCATTGATGGGCATTTAGGTTGGTTCCAAGTGTTTGCTATTGTAAACAATGCCACAATGAACATGTATGTGCATGTGTCTTTATAATAGAATGATTTATAGTCCTTTGGGTGTATATCCAGTAATGTGATTGCTGGATCAAGCACAATCTCTATTTCTAGATCCTTGGGGAATCGCCACACTGTCTTCCACAATGGTTGAACTAATTTACACTCCTACTAACAGTGTAAAAGTGTTCCTATTTCTCCACATCCTCTCCAGCATCTGTTGTCTCCAGATTTTTTAATGATCGCCATTCTAACTGGTGTGAGATGGTATCTGAATGTGGTTTTGATTTGCATTTCTCTAATGACCAGTGATGATGAGCATTTTTTCATATGTTTGTTGGCCACATAAATGTCTTCTTTTGAAAAGTGTCTGTTCATATCCTTTGCCCACTTTTTGATGGAGTTGTTTGTTTGTTTCTTGTAAATCTGTTTTACTTCTTTGTAGATTCTGGATATTAGCCCTTTGTCAGATGGGTAGCTTGCAAAAATTTTTTCCCATTCTGTTGGTTGCTGGTTTACTCTGATGATAGTTTATTTTGCTGTGCAGAAGCTCTTCAGTTTAATTAGATCCCATTTGTCTATTTTGGCTTTTGTCGTCATTGCTTTTAGTGTTTTAATCATGAAGTCCTTTCCTATGCCTATGTCCTGAATGGTATTGCCTAGGTTTTCTTCTAGGGTTTTTATGTTGTTAGGTCTTATGTTTAAATCTTTAATCCATCTGGAGTTAATTTTTGTGTAAGGTGTAAGGAAGGGGTCCAGTTTCAGCTTTCTGCACATGGCTAGCCAGTTTTCCCAATACCATTTATTAAACAGAGAATCCTTTCCCCATTGCTTGTTTTTGTGAGGTTTGTCAAAGATCAGATGGTTGTAGATGTGTGGAGTTACTTCTGAGGCGTCTGTTCTGTTCCATTGGTCTATATCTCTGTTTTGGTACCAGCACCACACTGCTTTGATTACTGTAGCCTTGTAGTATAGTTTGAAGTCAGGTAGCATGATGCCTCCAGGTTTGTTCTTTTTGCTTAGGATTGTCTTGGCTATGCGGGCTCTTTTTTGGTTCCATATGAAGTTTAAGGTGGTTTTTTCCAGTTCTGTGAAGAAGGTCAATGGTAGCTTGGTGGGGTTAGCATTGAATCTATAAATTACTTTGGGCAGTATGGCCATTTTCACGATATTGATTCTTCCTAACCATGAGCATGGAATGTTTTTTCCATCTGTTTGTGTCCTCTCTTATTTCATTGAGTAGTAGTTTGTAGTTCTCCTTGAAGAGGTCCTTTACATCCCTTGTAAGTTGTATTCTTAGGTATTTTATTGTCTTTGCAGCAGTTGTGAATGGGAGTTTGCTCATGAGTTGGCTCTCTATTTGTCTGTTATTGGTGTATAGGAATGCTTGTGATTTTTGCACATTGATTTTGTATCCTGAGAATTTGTTGCAGTTGCTTATCATCTTAAGGAGATTTGGGGCTGAGACAATGGGGTCTTCTAAATATACAATCATGTCGTCTGCAAATAAACCAATGAGAACAAAGGCACAATGTGCCAGAATCTCTGGGACACATTTAAAGCAGTGTCTAGAGGGAAATTTATAGCGCTAAATAACCATATGAGAAGTGATGAAAGATCTAAAATTGACACCCTAGCTTCAGATTTAAGAAATTTTTTTTGAGTTGGGGTCTCACTCTGTCACCCAGGCTGGAGTACACTGGTGCAATCTTGGCTCACTGGAACCTCCGCCTCCTGGGTCCAAGTGATTCTCCTGCCTCAGCCACACCTGGCTAATTTTTGTATCTTTGGTAGAGACAGGGTTGCCGTATTGGCCAGGCTGGTCTTAAACTCTGGCCTCAGGTGATCCGCCTGCCTTGGCTTCCCAAAGTGCTGGGATTACTGGGATGAGCCACCACACCTGGCCAAGCGTCAGATTTATAATAGCAAAAGTTTCAATAATAAAGATTTTTGTAGCTCAGGCTGTATATTATTTGGAAGTGTACATATATTTTCTGGGTAAAAATAAGAAATTGATGGATCCAAACAGGTAAAAATAAGATCTGAATGGTTTTGAATGCTCTTCAAGTAAGAAGTAAGCCACCGTCTGTGCTATCACCATTTGCTTGACTTTGAAATTACACTTGCATTTGCATTTGTTCTAGCATATACCAAAATTGTGTGTGTGTGTGTGTGTGTGTGTTTGTGCGCGCGCATGTGCACGCGTTTGAGACGGAGTCTCGCTGTGTCACCCAGGCTGGAGTATAGTGGCACGATGTTGGCTCACTGCAACCTCCACCTCCCACGTTCAAGCAATTCTCCTGCCTCAGCCTCCCAAGTAGCTGGGATCACAGGCACATGCCACCACATTCAGCTAATTTTTGTATTTTTAGTAGAGACGGGGTTTCACCATGTTGCCCAGGCTGGTATTAAACTCCTGACCTCAAGTGATCTACCTGCCTCGGCCTCCACTTCACCATATTGGCCAGACTGGTCTTGAACTCCTGACCTCAAGTGATCTACCCGCCTTGGCCTCCACTTCACCATGTTGGCCAGACTGGTTTTGAACTCCCAACCTCAAGTGATCTACCTGCCTTGGCCTCCCAAAGTGCTGGGATTACAGGTGTGAGCCACTGCGCCTGACCTAGGATGATTTTTATTAGTATGTAACACAGCCTCTTTAAGCTCACTAGAACCAGTGGTATCACATGTCCTCTTGTTTCCTTGAAGGTGATGATGTTTAGCTTTTGCCTTTCTTTTCATGCCACCAGCAGCACAGTCTCCAGCAGAGTGTTTCCGTGGGAGTGTCCTCACCCTAATTATCATGAAGGATTATGATAGGCAAAACACAGAATCAGAATATGATGGTGTTTAAGTAGAACCAAATAGATAAAAGTTAATTATAACCCAGGAGACTATTATTAATGATAAACAGGAGAACATGAGTCTGGCGGAGCACTCCAATAAAACCACGTTGTTCCTGAAGAACAGCTTGTCTCCTTTTTATGGTGATGATTTCCACTTTCAATTTTCTTATGACAGTATTATGTGAAATACTAATCATGTTCCAAGATAACCAATCACATTACACCAACTTTTTTACGTAAGAAGAGCTCCTATGTTTAGGTGCTGTTTATTCTGATATTCTAATGCCTGAGAGCAGGGTCAGCAAACGATAGCCCTCACCTGGTTTTTTAAGATAAAGTTGTTTGGAATACAGCAGTCTTAGGTTCATTCAGGCTACTCTAACAAAATACCATAAACGGAGTGGCCTATAAACAACTGAAATTTATTTCTCACAGTTCCGGAGGCTGGAATGTCCAAGATCAAGGTAGTCTAATGTCTGGCGAGGGCCTGCTTTCTGGCTCATAGGTGGTGCCTTTTTACTGTGTCCTTATGTGGTTGAAGGGCAAGAGCCTCTCAGGCTTCTTTTATAAAGGTGCTAATTCTGTTCGTGAAGACTTCACCTTCATGACCAGATAACCTCCCCAAATTCCCATCTCCTAATACCATTGCTTTGGGTTAGGATTTCAACACATGAATTTTGTGGAGACACAAACATTCAGACCATAGCAACAGCCATGCCTATTCATATATGTATTGTCTATGGGTGCTTTCATACTACAACAGCAGACTCGAGCAGTTGTGACAGAGATCTTGTGGTCTGTAAAGGCTAAAATATCTGCTGTCTGGCCCTTTAAGAAATTGCCAACCCAGTCATAGACCAGCACACTGTCTCGCTGAACCGCCTGCAGTGATGGATGTGTTCTGCCTTTGCGCCATCCATGTTAACCACTGGTCACATACAGTAATAGTTATTTGAGCACTTGGAATGTGGTTAGCACAACTGAAAAACTAGATCTCAAATTTTATTTCATTCTAATTCATATTTCAATGTTAAACAGCCACATGTGGCTAGGGGCAACAGCATTGACTAGCACAACCTCAGAGCTACCAGCATTAAGTGGAAGAACCTTCAGCTCTGTGACTCGCAAATTTTCTCACTCGTTCCAGAAACCTTTGTTGAGGCCCAAGTATGTGTCAGCACTGTGGTAGGTTCTTACTGTGTGTGTGTACATGTACACACATGAGTGGTAAAATAACAAAATTTACCATTTTAGCCATTAAGTGTTTAGTTTAGTGGCATTAAGTACATTCACATTGTTGTGTGGACATCACCATGTGTTGAGTTCTTGGCATTCATAATCTGTGCCCTGAATGGGGCTCACCATGTAGTGAGGAAATCCTGACACAACGTGGCAAGAACAGTGATGAAGGCACCACCACAGAGACCCACCCTTAAGGGAAGAAGGAATGTTCAGCATTTTGACAGTAGGAATCGATGTCATAGAAATTACTTGTAGCCTCGGTCTGAAAGTAAGCTATGAAGGGAATAGGTTGAGATGCCTTAAAGAGTTTAACAGATTCTAGCATCTGTACTCCTCTCTAGCTACATCCTTGTCAGGCCTCTGAAAGCAGGATTTATTTAATCCTTAGATATTCTGTAATAGTTTTATGAGGTGGTTGGAAAAAGTGAATGCATTTCCAAAGGTGGACAATTTGCTTCTCGCTTACATTTAGGTTCCAGTTCAATATATATATAAATAAATACATTAATATATTTCCAATCTCTGGAGCAGACATTCAGAATAAGTAATATGCACAGTTATGGTAATGAGCTGACTGAGAATATGCCCCACACAGGTATGCTATTTAAGGTCCTATCACTATCATAGAGTGTGTTTTATAAATTGGTTTGATTCCAAGGCTATTTCAAAGACAATCAGTAGCTGTTTTTGAAATTGCCCACTCTCTGAGACGTTTTTTCTGCGTTCCACTTCTCTCTTCATCCTGTTTAGGTTTCCCAGAAATTTCAAAACATCTTCATGGAGCAACAGAGAATGCAAATATTTCCAGACTATGAAGCTGCAATGGCTAAAGCAGATAATTTGGGTTTGGCAGGACCCAGTATGACCCTGAAAAAGAGAGCCAACTGGATTTCCTTCATAAAGGCAAAGAGACTCGTGGTGATAGTCATCTGTCAGTGATGTTAGCAGTGTCACAGTGTCGTCCAAGCAGGTCAGGCAACCTGGCAGCAGCAGGTTTATGTGGTCCCTGTTGTCCCCTCTCCTTAGTGCCCTCAGCAAACTGTCCTCTTCAACTAGGTGAGATGCTTCCCTGTCCTCACGGGAGGCAACTCCGAGAACCTGGCTTTGTGAGGCACAGTCTCCCAGCTCTTTGCCTGCCTTGGCTCTATGTTGAAGTTCGCTATGCTGATCTGCCTTCTCTGAAGGTTCTCCGGATGCCTGTACCCCACTCTAATGGGCCCAAACTCCCTGCTTATTACTAATGATCTCAAATACTTGGCAAGAACTAAGCTTAATATCCAAAGGTATCATTGACTTGTGTAAATCCAACTGTTGAGTCAAAAACTATTTGGTACATATTGTATGTCAGGTATGGCCCTTTGTGCTGAAGATAACACAATTCACAAAAAATATACAAGTAAGCAAACTAAACAAGATTATTTTAGGTGGTGCTAAGTATGATCAGTTCTCATTATTCGAGGTAGTTGTGTTCTGGAAAGTCTTCATGAACACTGAGTTAGCATATATTGAATCGTCAGCCCTAGGGGAAATAGGGTTCGTTCCTGTAAACCTCTTGTCTGAACACTCATCAATACATAACTGTTTTATGTGTGTTTCTGTTTAAAGACATCTTATTTAAAATATATTGTTGATTTATTAACATTCAACTAATGACTAACAGCACTATAAATTCATGCCTGAATGAACCTTATCTAACACATGTATTTTTTCCAAAAGGCACAGAACACAGTCTTCTTATACTTAGGAACATTAGACATTACTTCAGCACTACACATGGGGACCATTTTCAACAGTCAAATTACCACCAAAAAGCACAAAAATGTGAAGAATGTAGCTCTAAATGGACCATGAAAAGGATCCTTGTTTGTAATATGCGAGCAGAAACAAGAAGGCTGAGTGTTGCCTTGTTCAAACTTAGTTGGGAATATGCCCACTAGGTGACTCAGATTTTCACCTGCACACACCTATGAGTGACTATGAAACCTCTACTAGTATTGAGTTTTGGGTCACAAAAAAATGTTAGATAGTAGGCTAAATCACAAATGTGGAATCCACAAACAACAAGGATTGATTGTATTACGAAGAAAAGGAAAATCTTGTATGATTGTTTTAGTCTATTCAGGCTGCTGAAACAAAATACCATAAACTGGGTAGCTTATAAGGAACAGAAATATATTTCTCACAGTTCTAGAGGCTGGGAAGTCCAAGATCAGGGAGCCAGCATGGTCAAGTTCTGAAGGGTCCTCTTCCAGGTTACAGACTTCTGACTTCTCCCTGTGTTCTCACACGGTGGAAGAAAAAAACCAAATTCGTCCAGGTGTGGAGGCTCATGCCTGTAATCCCAGCACTTTGGGAGGCCAAGGTGGGCGGATCATGAGGTCAGAAGATTGAGACCATCCTGGCCAACGTGGTGAAACCCTGTCTCTACTAAGATACAAAAAATTAGTCGGGTGTGGTGGCACACACCTGTAGTCCCAGCTACTTGGGAGGCTGAGGCAAGGGAATTGCTTGAACCTGGGAGGTGGAGGTTGCAGGGAGATCACACCACTGCACTCCAGCCTGGCAATAGAGTGAGACTTCGTCTCAAAAAAAAAAAAAAAAAAAAAAAAAAAAAGAAAAAAAATAAAGGTGTCTCAGGCCTCTTCTGTAAGGGCATGAAAACTGTTCATGTGAGCCCTACCATAATGATCTAAACAAATCCCCAAAATATATTAAAA